>VXAU01000103.1:258371-271466 GCA_013399695.1 Formicarius rufipectus | reverse complement strand
TTTTTTTTTTCTTTTTTTTTTCTAGTTAAAGGAAACCACCACAGCAAATGCTCTGCAGCTTCCAAACTCTCACACAGGTAGCGCCTAAAGCACCCAGCATGTCCATCTGGGAACCTCAGCGTGGTGTCAGTCGGAGGATGTGAGATCCATTGGACAGGGAAGGCTCCAGCCTTGTTTTTGTTGAATTGGCCGCTTCACCTCCACCCCTCTCCCGGGCTCCCTGCCCTGCACACAACTCATCACCCACGGCCACGCTGCCCTCAGCTTCCTTAGCCACATCCTTTTGGCTGCTCTGCTTCAGCTCCTCGCTGGTAAACGGAATTGGAGGCTTCCTCCCCCCTGCCAGCCCCTCCACATGGTGGAAAAGCCAACCTTCCCAAAAGGTCAGGGCTCTGTGTTTGCGCGACCTTCTGTTTCGAATTGAGGAGACAATGGCCCACGGGGAGCTGAGCGGGGTGATGTGCCACAGTGCTGAGTCACGAGGCTGCAGGATGACTCTTCTGTGAAGGCTGAAGCACAGCCCTAATGATGGCAGTGCTCAGAATTCTCCTCGGACCAGGGAATGCCACAGTGCCCCTGCACATCCACCACCACACCTCCTCAGCTCCATGGGCTAAGGAGGACTCCGGGCATCTGCTTTCATCAATAACATGCAAGTGGTAGCACTTGTCTTCTCACTTGATGTTGTGTGTCTCTCTGACACCTCCCAGCAGAGTTTTCAGCCTCCCTTGCTGCCCATGCATGTCAGGGAACCTCCTACATCCACTCCCTGGTTTGAAGATATGGTGGCTCTGGTTGGACTTCTAGTAGAACTGGTCCAGGAGGACACAGTGGCCCTCACTGAGTCCTTGTCTTCTTCCGCCAGCTTTCTAACAGAACATAACCATAGGATCATAGAATGATAGCTTCACAGAACAGGTTTGGGTTGGAAGGGACCTTAGAGATCCTCTCATTCCCAGCTCTCTGCCATGGGCAAGGACACCTTCCACACCAAGCCCCATCGAGCCTGGCACTGAACATTTACTGACAGGGAGCAGCCACAGTTTCTCTGTGTTTCTCACACTTTCTCTGCCTCATCATCCTCACAGGGAAGAATTTCTTCCTAATAACTAATCTAAACCTGCTCTCTGCCAGCTTAAAGGCCTCCTCCCTTTTCCTGACACTCCATGCCCTCATAAAGTTTGAGTTTAGAAGTTTTGTTTCTGGAGAAAGCTAAGGAAGGAGCCAGGGATTCATGTGGATGATGGAAAGGACAATAGCTAAGATAAAAAGCAGACTTGTCTCAGGGATGGATGGATGGATGGATGGATGGATGGATGGATGGATGGATGGATGGATGGATGGATGGATGGATGGATATACCAGGAGGAATATCCATATCTCTTTGACAGACACCCTGTCAAAGGTACTACTGAAATATGTCTAATGGGAACATGAGGTGGAAGGCAAAAAAGAATCATAGAATCACTGATGTTGGAAAAGACTCTGAAGATCTTCAAGTCCAACCATTCTCCCGGCAATGTCAAGCCCATATCCCCAAGTGCCACATCCACATGTTTTTTAAATCCCTCCAGGAATGATGACTCCACCACTGCCCCAGGCAGTCTGTGCCAGAGCTGGACAATCCTTTCCATGAAGAGTTTTCTCTGAATATCCAACCTAAACCTCCCCTGGTGCAACTTGAGACTGTTTCCTCTTGCCCAGTTTCTTGTTACTTGGGAGAAGAAACTGAACCCTACCTGGACACAAACTCCTTTCAGGCAGCTGTAGAAAGTGAGGAGGTCTTTCCTCAGGCTCCTTTTCTTCAGGCTAACCCCATAAACCCAAGTGCTTTGCAGAAATGAAAAGGTTTTCAGCCACACTGCTGTATTTCAATGACTTTCCTGACAAGGGTTTGAAGCAAAGCATGGGATACTGCCCATGGCATCATTTCATAAGGAATTTCAGCATGGCATTTTTAATGTACCACTTGTTGCTGTACAGTCAGGGGCCCTTCTCTCTGGAGCCCTCATCCTGCCTGTGAAGCACAAGAACCTTCAGCTTTTCTCACCAGCTGGAGGCAATGCATGTTCATATTGCCATAGGCCCCACAGCATCTAAACCTTTTGCTTTGGAGCAACGTCCTGTAGGAGCACGGCCAGCCCAGAGAAGACTGTGAGAAATTCTGTCCTCTGGAGACTCCTGTTTATTTTAAGCAAAATAGCTAGTTTACATGTTGGCCTTTTAAGCAAAATACTCTGGTTCATTCTGCCTTGGAGTTAGTTATGTAACCAAATCGCTATGTTTTTGAAATAATCTAAATGGAATTTGCAATGCAGCCTCCCTAGGGAAAGGGCCCGATTCTGGTCTTACAGCAAATGCCCTCACACAGGTGAAGCTGCACCAGCTTCAACACCCTTCTGCTTGAGGACTGCTTTATTTATCTCTGCCATGCACCCAGGACACCTGAGATGCAGAGAAACACAAGGGAATAAACCAAAGACACAGAGCAAAAGAAGGTCAGAGCCAGGACCTGCTGCAACACTCCTGAGTTCACTGGCATTGCTCTAAGGCATTGGGAGTGATACAAGGTGACCAGAATGCTTGTCTCAGGCAGTGTCATCCCCAGGAGATGTCAGACTCAGGCTTTGAATGGCCCCAGTGTCCCTGGGTGCCAGCCCCTGCCTACCTGCCTCCCATGCCAGTGCTAGACCCTGCCCAGAAGCTGTGCCCTCTGGCAGAAGGTGTTTTGTGGTTTAGAAATGAGCCATGACTGGTTTAAACCAGTTACAGAAGGTGTATGTCTTGGGGCTGAGACATCATGCGGAGTAGGGAGGGGCTGGAGGTTGGTGTCAGTAGTCCTTGGCTACTCCTCGGGGCCAATACACACAACTGGTTGTGAGTCCTCTTCATGTGCTATCTACTCAAGTGACTCTTTTGATCAAAAGTCATTATTTCGGCTACTACAGGACACCAACACCATATTTGTCTGCCTCTGTACTTTTTGCCAGCCCACACCAAGGTCTTCTGTCACAATTGGCACTGTGTGGGTAAAACCAGAACACAGAACTTCTGGAAAACTGGCTTTTGTGAGATTTCCAACCCAAATTAATGAGTTGTGGAGAAACACGGCCTTTGATGTATGGACAAACACCATCCAGCTCCCAGCCATCTGGAACTCAAAGAACTCCTAATCCTCAATCCCTTCCCTGCAATTAGAGCAAGGACAGCTGGTGCTCTCCAAGCACCGTAAGACCAGTAACGCCGTGTTTTGGCTTGGAAGTCCCTCTGCCAGCAAGGAGATGCAAGTTTAAATCAGAAGTCCAGCCCGAGCCACGTGTGGTCAGTGGCAGCTCTGCATTTCTGCAGGGCCTATTTATACAAATTGGGTTGACTTTGAATTCCACAGCTTGATTTCTTTCCTGTCACAGTATCGTGCAAAGGAGCAAGGCCCTGATTTTTTAACTGATCCTTACACTGTCAGTGCAAGATGCAAGGCTGAATTTCTCAGAGATATGTATGAATCCTGACATGGCAGATGGCTCTATCCTGTGTTGAATTATGGAGTATATTGTAACACACATCGTTCCTTGATAGACCTTAATTATACCACAGGAGGGAGCCTGCATGGTGTAACCTGAAAACAGGCTTCCAACCAACTTCCAGTCTCCAAAACTTACCATACACTAGTTAATGCCACCATAGAAGCTGATCAATTTATGTGACTTGCCCATAAAGAGGAAAGAAATGTAAAATTTTGGGATGGAAAACAAGCAACATGAGTGTCATGGGCCAGTTCCTCTTGGATGTCTCGGTGGGGTTCTTCTTGTCTTCCCCTGGGAGCCACGATGCGTTGAGTCCAGCAAGATGAATGCTGCTGCAAACCTCCCCTCCAACCTGCCCCCTTCCCTCTCACCCCTGTCTCTCCACCCTCCACTCTCATGCAGGGACAGAAAGTGGGGTGTCCTCTGCAGCCAACACCAGTGGTCACTTTGGTCAGCCTCTTCTCAAGCTGTCTGCAAGACTCAGTCCCTCTGTCCTTGCTGCCAGACCCATGGCTGTGGCCAAGGACTCAGGGGATGAAGGATTTGGGTTGACCCCAACTGAGTCTGGGTCTATAACAGACCTGGCATCTCCTGTCCTCCTCATGGCTAAGCTCTCCACCCCAGCCCGTGCTTCCCTCGCCTTGCCTGGCCATGTTCCTCAAGGCCAGTGTGCTTTGGCTGCCTCTCCCTGAGCTCTCTGCTTCTCAACCCGGAGTTATTTCAGGCAGCACTGCACAGTTTCCCTTCCAAGGGCTTATGAAACACTCTTCTGGGACTCTTCACCTGACTCATTGTTTCCTCTGCCACCCCACGCTGGGAAGCACCGCCTTGCCGATGACTTCTTTGGGAAGCTCCTGAGGAGAGGAGAGCAAGGGATGCCAGGCAGAGCCTTTAACCCTTGGGTTTATCTCCACGGGCTCAGAAAAGTGGAGCTTTCTCTGCTCTTTCTTTCCTTCCCAGCAGTCCTTGAAGCCCCCTGGAAGAGCTTTGTTCTCTCTGGGCTGTCCTCACTGCGGACATCTCACAGGCCAGGCTGAAGTGCTCCAACACACATCTCTCCATCCTCCACGGGACACACCAAAATTGCTGAATTCCCCATGACCACACCCATCATCAAAGGCCCGTCCGCTCAATTACAAACCACAGAGGGACTTTGTTCCAGGCGATGGCAAACAGTCGGCCATGGAAGCCACCCACCTTCAAAGCCCTTCTGTCTGTCTGTCTGTCTGTTTGTTTGTTTGTTTGCCATCCTCCCGCCACCTTCTCTCTCCCTGTGTCAGAGGGCTGCCTGTAAATGGGAACACGCTCTTCATTTCAGGTCCTTTTCCTGCAATTCGTGCCCCATGGTTTCAGCTGGAAGCAAGGAAATGGCTGTTTCGGTGCAGGCAGGATGAATCCTTTTTCCTCCTTGCTGATGGTCTGCAGTTGCCCCACTCCTCCACCCCCAACTGCTTTTTTAATTTTAAAAAGATTTTTTTTTATTCCCTCCTTAAAATCTGAATTTATTTCTCAGCTCTGAGGCCAGTGATTTCAGAGTAGGAACAAATACAATCCCAAATCTAAAAAGTCTTTCCTACCATATCCTTCTTAATTCTCAGTTGCTCCTCTTCTTTAAAATTACAGTATCTCTGATAAAGTGAACAACAAATTCTTCTGCTGAGAGGCAGACAGGGACCCATCCATATATTAATAAACACAGGTTTCACACAGATGTCTTCTGACCTCCATCTACATGCTTTTAGCCCAGATTCTTGCAGGAACAAGGCCCTGTTTGATCAGATTATGTGTCCATCTGCCCATCACTCCTCACCAATTACTGTGGAATTCCCTGCCCTTTTCTGGTTGGGTTTGATGAGATCTTCAAGATGTTAAGTTCCTACAAGGTCACTGAAAAAATAAAGGGGTGGCCAGGGAGAAAAGTTAAAGCAGGAGATCAGTTCTTATGAAACATCATCAAATCCACATGGGCACTCACATTCAAATCACAAAGGCAGAGGAAACTGAGACTTATTAATCCCATTGCTGATGGAACAGCTCAGATTTTCTTTCTGTTTCTGTTTTTGTTTGTCTGCTTGTTTGTACATTTGCTAGAACAAATAACTCGCTCTCGTGGAGCACTACAAACTTCACAGATCCAACCAAAACACAGTTCTGGCTACAAACACTCAGGAATTTGGGAGTCTTCCACGCAGACCCACATCCAAACCATCCCAGCTGAGATCCATAAGAAGTAATAAGGGCAAGGAAAAACTTGCCTGAATCTGCTCTGACCTTTGCTGTCATTCCTCTGCAGGGAACCTTGCTATACCCTGATCCTATTTTTCTGGCAGATCCCATGGACCTGATAGTACAGCACAGATGAATCCACACCTGGCATATCGACTCTAGTTTGGGGCATCCCCTCAGGTCTTGAAGCTCAAGGTGTTTGGATTCAACATCAAGAGAAAAGCCTCCATGGGAAGGTGGTGCAGCACTGGGACAGGTCACTCAGGGGGTGCTGACAATCTCCATCCTTGGAGGCTTTCACGGCTCAGCTGAAGTAAATTCTGATCAGATCTCATTTCAAGCAGAATCTACAGACCTTCAGAGAACCCTTCCCACCAATATTTCTGTGATTCTGGAAACACACTTAATTTCTTCCCCTTCTTTTATCTTGTTGGTGGTGGTGGTTGTTTGGTTGCTTTGGGTTTATTTTCCTTTTCATCACACTTTCCCTTGGCTGGATTGGCTCAGTAAAACGCCCTCCTCTCTCTGGAAATGCTCTTATTTGTGACTGGCCTTTTCAGGTTATAAAATACCTGTTCCTTGGATAAAAAGACACCAGAGAATAATCTTCGGCCTGCCCTTACTTGACACAATAATGAAGAATATCACCAGGCATTTTTCTGTTCTTCACCCGGTTCTCCCCCAGTGTTTTCACAACTTCGTTTGTGTGTGCCCAGAGTTTCCAGCATCACAACTTGGAGCAATCAAGAGCTGAGTGCAATCAGCCATGGTAACTCTCAAGAATTACTAGTTTGAGAGAAATTACAGGGCTGATGGAGCTCTTGCTACTTTCCCTGTCACAGGCTGGTCCTTAGCACTGAATTTAAAGTGGAAGAAAAGGGCCAAAATCATCTGCCAGCTCATTTTCAGCTCATTAATCTAACTTTTCACAGTCCAGCTCCTGTCCCATCTCTGAATCACAAGCCCATGTGCCACAGAAATCTCTAACAGCAGTGAAGCCTTGAAAAGTGAAAACAGTCATAGGCAAAGTACCCAAAAGTGCCCATGAAGATTGAGTTTTCTTTTCTACTTAAAATGACACCAAAACTAGGAGTGTGAAAACTGTGGATACCCCACTGAGTGTGTCTATGTCCATCAGTGCCCAGCCCAGGACAAACTGTCCCTAGCTCCATTTTGGAGAAGTCTTCCCACATCAACAGGTCAAGAAATAGGCTGATTCAAAGAGTATCTTAGAACTGACACAGATAATGTGAGCCCACACCTCTGCTCACCATGTGGAAGCAAAGGCCTTCAGTGCTGATGAATAATCATCATATTTTTCTCTTCTGTAGAACAAAATAACAGCCCCACCTATGGGTACTTAACCCTGCACATAATCCTGATTTGTGTGGCACACAGACAATGAATTTAAAGTTAGAAAGGGCTAAATATTCTGGGATTTAGGACATAAATTTCATTTAAAGTCAGTTTGCGATTGCTAAAGACTCAGATTCATTAACTAGCTTGTCTGAATACTGTCATGAAAACCTAAGCTTTATTGAGTGCTAAAAGCCCTAAAAACGATGGGAACATATGAAAATAAGAGGACAAATTCCCTGCCACCACCAGCACTTCAAGTGCAAAAGAGAACTAAACCATAACAATGGGCTCATTACAGATGCTCCATCATTTTGCAATAACCAAGCACTTAAAATGTTCTTGGTAGCTGCTCTGAGGATGCCATTTTTTCATTATGAGTCGTCCTTAGTGCATAATTTATAGCTGGCAGGACAGGGATAATCCTACAGCGTGAGCGCCCTGCGAGACCGCTGTAATTACACCAGAGCTGTGGTTATGGGCCTCATGGAACTGATACTTCTTGTGAGTTGGGGAGATGATAAGATCAAATCCAACACCGTGTATCTCAGTGGAAGCTTTGTGGCTGTAACAGGAGCTTCCAGCTGCTTTCCTGGTCCTCTGCTCTCCCTCCAGGAGCCTGTGGATAACGGGAGGTTTGCAGAAGTGAGGGCTCAGAGCCCACCTGTCAGATTGTAGGGATTGCAGGGGATTGCAGATTGTAGGGATTGTAGAGAATGTAGGGAATTTGTAGGGAATTGTAGGGAATTTGGGGATTGTAGGGAATGCAGACACTTCCAGGATGTGTCCCTCAGGACCAAGAGTGTTGCAGGAACTACTGTGCAAGATAACTAATTTTGTGGGGAACACGAGCTTCAATGCTACAGCCCCTCTGAGGTGCCACCAAGTCCATCCACTTCCACCCTACAGCATCCCATGTCCGTGGTCACAGAGCATCTCCCAGGGCACAGCAGTGTCTCAACACAAATCAGCTTCTTCCCCAGTCTTGCATCCCCCAAAGCATCAACCAGTTCAAGCTGGAAACTGTAATACAGCACGAGCAGTTTAGAGGAAGGGGCAGATGGGACAAAACCAAGGAAAACATCCAGATGTTTCTTTTCCGTCGCTTTTGGTTTGTGCTCCGTTTTCTCCAGTAAGTCACTCGAACACTTTGATGTGAGAATGTGGTGGTGGTGATGGCTCTGTATCAGCCAAGTCACCAGACAGTAATCCCTTGGTGTCGATGTTCACTGGCTTTGTCATCTTCTTAGGACAAAGGAAAAAGAGACCTAAAACTGTTCTCTACCAAAAATAACTTTAGAAAATAAATATTTTGGCCCCATCTTGCAAAAAGTCAGTGTGACATTTAGAGGGAGCTAAGAAAAGGAGTCTTTCCTGCCTTAGGAAGAAACTTAGCTTAACTTGGGTCCTGTTAACTTCGTCATACTATTACTTGGGCACTGTTTAGTATTAGTCACTAGCTGCTCCCTCTCAGCTTTATCCAATTTAATTTCAAATATAGTGCAAACAGATGCCTTTATGTTTCATTTTTAAATCATTTATTGTTCTACATGTAGCAAAGAAGCTTAAAAAAGAATGTGAAAGAATTGCCAGAAAGGTTTTTAGGCTTTTTTTAAAGATATATATATATAATTGCAGCTGTGGTTACTGTGGTTTCTTTTGGGTGGATCAGAAAAAAAAAAAAATCAAGTCTTCCTTCCTCAGGGATATAAGGGCTAAAAAAAAGGGAAGGATGGAGAGGAAAACTCATTCCCATGTCTAGTGCTTTTTATCAGTAATGGAATGAAGCAATCAGGTCTAAGGGCTTGTCTAGACAGAGGACTCTGGCACTGGTGTATCTCCCGTGGTGTGGTAAAGTCTGTGCAAGTCCCAAACTCTGCTCACAGCAGTGGAAGGAGCTGCAGGGATGAGAAGCCACCACACCAAGTGAGGGAGCTCCAGGTCCTGCACAATCCAAGCTTGGGCAAAGACAGTGATGCAGCTGGTTTGGACAGGGGACAGCCAAAGAAAATCTGAGAAATTGAGTTGTTTTTATCATTTTTCAAAGTGCCCCAAAGCAGCGTTACCAGCACGACAGAGTTGTTGATCAATTAAAGTATTTCAGCAACTTGTTTCTTCTGGAGGGATGGGATTGTAAATGAAGAAACATGAAGAAGTGAAGAGCCCAGTCAATAAGTCCAGGTTTTAAAAGAGGTTTATTTTAACAGAAAACATAACATGGCTTTAACTGACAGAGAGTAGGCTTAGATTAGATAGAAGGAAGACATTCTTCCCTGTGAGGGTGGAGAGGCCTGGCACAGAAGCTGTGACTGCCCCATCCCTGGAATTGTTGCAGGACAGGTGGAGCAACCTGTCTAGTGGAAGATGTCCTTGCTTAGGGCAGGGGAGGGTGGAACCAGGTGGTCTTTAATGTCCTTTCCAACCCAAACCGTTCTGAGATTCTATGAACAACAGATAAAGCAAACAGTCATTGAAAAGTTTTCTGAGATGCACAATAATACCTTCGGTTCACACCACTCTGTTTGTCAACAAAACTTAAAGCGTGTGACAAGCCACCCTGTGTCATTATCCCCATTTTATTGGCAGGGACACTGTGTGACTTCCCAAAGTTCTGCTGACAACTCATGGCAGCACCTGTGAGAGCAAACACGTCTCCTGAGCTCCTTCCCACATCCAGACCGTTCAGAGGTGCATCCTCCACTTTGGGGACATGGGGTAGTGGTGGCCTTGGCAGTGCTGGGCTAATGCTTGGTCTCAGAGGGCTTTTCCAACCTTGATGGTTCTAAGATTCCATGATTTGCACACCATTGAGAGGTTAAGCCTGGTTGGGTTTAATTTAGCAGCCTGTTTTCTGCAGAAACAGAGAAAAGCTTTGCTCGTGTATCTCCAGTGTGACGTTCCTTTAGTGGCTCTGCTGGGACAGCTGGGAACACTGGCAAGTCCTGCAGAGCCCTAAATCCTACCCCATATACACAAAAACTATCCAGGAGACAGAAAAAGCCTGTTTTTTCCATAAAAGTGGCAAACCAGAGGTCAAATCCTGCTCTCAGCATCCTTTGCATGACTCTGACCAAGCTTCCCAACAGCAAGTGAGACTGGAAGTCTCTCAATCCTCACAAGTGGGGTGGTGGAGAAAAGTGCAAAGAAATAATTCAGATTTCAGGCTCCTGTGAACTGCAGTGGGTTAGCAAAGCTGCCATGAGACTCCAGCCCTTTCCTACAAATCTTCAGGCTTCTTCTTAGTAGGATAGTGATTTTAAGTGGGTACATTGAACATGAACAACCCTTGTCCTCACTGTGGGGCTATTAAGAAGGAGCTGCATCACACCAAGACCTTCCCAAAGCCACCTGTGGGCTATTAAATTCGATCAGGTGAAGTCCAGTAGCCCTAAACACACTAAATCTCATCAAAGATTTCAATGTTTATCAACCAGGACCAGTGGAGGTCAGGGGAGAAACCAAAGGCAGCTGAGATCTGCCCTCTATTTCACCACCTTTAATAGGAGGGGGAAAGTCCCTCTTCAAAAATCCCACAGAGACACCACACGTGGAGTCAGAGAGGACATGATGCAAGCACAGATAGCAAAATATAGGCCCAGAGGAAACAGCCAGCCAGCCAAGACTGTCCTGGAAAGGCTAATATTTGCATAATACTAAAAAGCTTTTTGCCTTTCGGATCCTTCCATGAGAAAAGGCTGAAATACTTGGTGTGCACATTTTTCAAGACGAGAACATACCATACATAGTTAAAGTAATGACTAGTGCTCTTAATCCCAGACACAAACGTTTCACTGAAGCTTTTTTTGGGCTGGGTCATGTGATTGATTCGGTTTTCAGTATCTATATATAAAACTACTATTTATTTTTTTTTCTTCCTGGTTCATCCTTACCCATGTTCTAAAACCTGCATGCTTCGTGAGCTATTTTGGTTCACCACATGGCTTGGCACTTGGTATTTTTTCCTATGATGTGAAAACAAAATTTGAACTTGGCTGTTGGTGGCCACTATCCGAGAGGTAAATCTTCTCACTCAATTAGCAGGGCTCTCTTCAGTGGCTTATTACCCACCAGAAGGTGATCAGACATCCCTGTTACTCAGAGACCTTAAATAGGGGTATCCCAAACCCCAAAAGGAGGAGCTGTTAATCCCTAAGGACCTCCACCTCCCGCATGGATAGGCCTTAAATTTTTGCTGCCAAAAGCCTTGGTTTTGGGTAAAAAGCCTCAGAGCCAGGCAGAGCAAAGCAGACCTGAGCCCTGTAGGCTCTTGTTCTACAGGGCTGCCCATACTCTGGCCCCAAAACTTTATTTGCTCTGAATAAATTAGTGCTAAATACACCTTGAGCCTCACTTGCCCAATCAGAGAACTGCCCTGCTCGGCCACACACATGACATCACCATCAAATTTAGTTGTGGGAAAAGAAAACCAGGATTACCTGCATTTTTAGCACTGGGAGAGGAGGGGAGAAAGAAAAAGGATGGGGCCTCCTCTGGGGCTCAGTTTGGGTCTTCTTTTTATATAAATTCTGACCTCCCTTCATTTTTGTTTGCAGTTAGAGACACTGGTCAAGGTGAGGGGAGGAAGGGGGAACAGAAAGACCATTTGGATGGACCCACATTAACTGGGGGCTCTCCAAGCTGTCTCTGAGACACCACATGTGGTTTTCTCCCATGCACAGACATATGCAGAGAACTTGGCAAAACCTCACATGCTCTAAGCCTCAGGAGCCCATCCAGGATTGCTCTCCATGGGACGTTGCCTCCATTTTCCCTCCCACCAGCTCAGGAACCCTTCAGAAGAAGCCCCAGGCTCCCCGAGCTCCCCACAGGAGGCTGAGGTTGCATTTGCTGGGCCATAATTTGGTGCACTTTGGTGGGATGGAGCTTTCTGCCTGGAGAAATTCAGGCCAGTATGTGCCTGACTTGGTTGAAGTGCAGTTTCCCAGGCTCTGGAGAGGCACACGCAGCCGACCAGCAGCTCCCAGAGCTCGTGTGAGCTTCCCTGAGCTCAGCTCAGCTGCCAGCCCCGTTGTTCTGCCCCCCACCAAGTCCCTATTGTTCGTGTCCCTTGCTGGTGGCATCTGGCTCAGCCAAACTCCTTCTGAGCTGGGGCCCAGGCTTGGTGTCTTGTCTTTTTTTTCTTCCAGGAATGACTCTGAATGATCGTTTTTAAGGGGCCAGTTGTAGGAGGCACAGATGGAGGGGATGTGCAAAAAGAGGGTCTCGGGGTGGAGGGTCAGTGAACCAGACGTTTCAGTGGCGTGGCAAGGTGGGACCCCGGACACTGAGAGTCCAAATTGACATATTTGCTCCAAAACCTTGAAGACAAGATGCCTCTTTATTAATTTCCAATCTCTAGAAGGTGTTGCCCCACTGCTTACAAGGTTGGAAGAAGTAGCAAAGAGAAAGAGGATCCCCCTTTGCTGCTGATCTACACAATTCTTGCATCAGCAAGACCTACACTTCTCCTGAGGTGCTGGGCTGCACTGGGGCCTCGTTTGAGGGCCATGTCACTCCCAGAGCAGGGGGAAATGAGCTGTCGCTCAGGGCTCCCATCCTGCTGACAAGCACCACGGCTTGCGGTGCGTCAGAACAGCATGGGAGCACATTTGTTTCCATCGGGGACTGCCCTGGATCAGCGTTCTGCATCCTGTTTATGTTACAACATTGGCTTCCTTTTTTTTTTTTCATTTTTTTTTCTTTTTATTTTTTTAATAGGGAAGCTGGGAGGACAGTGCAGCTGGCATTTCTGCTGAAGTGTCACCAACTAAGCCGCTTTTCAGTGGGATGAGCAGTTCCCAGGTGAAGTATCTCCCGTTTCTAAGCTGATCTCCTGGCAAGCAGGTGTTGGCCAAAGCACTGCAGCTCTTCAGTGTCTAAGTTTAGAAGAACTTAGGAAATTTGTTGGACTAGAAACTAAAGAAGGAGACAAGCGTCCTTTAATTTCAAAACACATTTTAATTAGAGTATGATAAATGGAAGGATAACA
>VXAU01000103.1:179647-258020 GCA_013399695.1 Formicarius rufipectus | reverse complement strand
CCCCTCATTCTGGTGGTAGGGGAAAGAAAAAATTCCACTAGATTCTAAAACTATAACATTCAACCACCCTGAGATCCCTGCTGTGATGCCTTTCCCGTGTCCTCACCGGCCTGGCCGAGGAGCAGCCGGCACTTTCCACCTCCCCAGTGAGTTTTAGGGAGAAGAGGACGCGGCGACACACAACCTGGGGTGGTAATTTCTGTAATGTCCTGATGATGTCTACATGCCCATTGCCCAAAGTTCATTAGAAATGCTCCCATGTATACTGCTTGTTACATTTGTCTCTCCTGGGACAAACTCCTTAATGTCATTTGGGGCTCAGAGCAGGTTTTGTAACAGACTTATTATGGGTATAGCAGAGTCAAGATTTGAAAAGTATGTAAATGAATTGAACTGCTTTGAACTTATGGAAAAGCATCATAACTGTTAAATTGATTAAATTGATAAATGTTAGTAAATGAGTAAGCAAATAACTCTAATAAGCAAATAACAGCAGCAGCACCCAGACCCTGTGATAAAACGACTGCTTGTTTCCCCTAAATGAGAAGGGCAAGACCCCAACCCTGCCAAGCTCTCTGGGAGCTGTGCTGCTCAGGCCATGGGACAGGACAGGATCATACGCTGGGGCTTTGCTGTAGGTCTAGAGGAGAGATTTAGTAGCCCCACAGGCAGGGTCAGAGGAGTGTCCTTGGCACAGCCAACCCCCAGGACTGTTCCAGCACGCACAGGCTGATCCGTGGGACAGCCTTCTACTGATTCCCCTTGGAGGGTGGTTTCCACAGCCATGCACAGCTGTGGCATCTCCAGCCATGGCCATGCAGAAGAAGCTCTCCTGCGCTGTACCAGGGGCACTTGAACCACTCCAGGCAGATAACAGCAAAGCACTGTAGCTCTGATCCACCAGCAGCAGCCCCAAGGGTGATTTGTTGACCTGGGACTCCCTTCCCACCTGCAAGCAGAGCAGAAAGGAGGGGCAGAGAGCGTCACTACACTCAAGCCCCATGATACAACCAAAACAATTGCTCTGAGGAAATTATAACTGCAGAGACAGACAAAGATCAGCCTCCACCCTCATATGGGGTCAGAATTGGTCCCTCAGCTGTGGTTATCACAACCCAGAGAGAGGGTCTGAGTTTTTAAGGCCACCTTTCAGAAAGGCACCTCTTCTCCCATGCGTGGTGAAATGCCTCTTGAGTCACAGCCCTGCTAAACGCTGCAGGCCCATCCCAGCAGAGAAGTTTTACCTTTTTCCTAATATTTGCCTCCAGCCACAGAGCTCCCAAACCCTGGCCAGCTCAGTAATGCTGGCTTGGCTCCTTAATCACACATAAACCATTTAAACACACAACAAATAAATAGACACGTTCTGTGTTCCTTCAGGAGGGCTTAGCACCTTTACAAAGGGATTTCTTTGATACTTAAGCAATAATAGATTGGCTTTCATTTTGCTAAGACCTTCCTTATATCAACATATCTCTTCAAGTACTACACTTCCTTTTATGAAATGCTGGAATTCTTTCATGTTGAAAACGCTTTTACAGCCAAGTGCTCAGTTGTGCTGGCATTTCTCATGTCTTGAACTCCAAACTGGCTAACCGCAGTCTCAGAATTCCCAAAGGAAATAATGAAAATTCCTAAAATCCTTGGCAAGGAAACAGTTGAAATTTTAAATTGAGTTAATCGTTTTAAGCGAAAATGCTTGTAATAAAATAAATATGGGGAGCTGGGGTGAGGAGGGGGGAAATCAGCTTCAGAAATGAGGATCAGAGAGGAAAAAAGAGAAAGGGAGAGAAGAGCCTCAAAAAGGAATCCTTCCCTGCTCCCTGACAGTGTTTTGTGATAGGGACAGCTGTGAACACCTGCTAAAAGGAAGGCTCTGCTGGGTGGGTGTCCTGGTGCTGTGGTGAAAGTGGTGTGCTTGAGAGCCCACTTAATGCTGCAAGATCACTCTGGTCCTGAAGGTTTGTCATGAGTGATGTCAGGTGCCTTCAGTGGCTCTGAAAAGGTTTTTGAGAGAAGAAAAAAGCTGGTCTCAGGTACTGCGCTTTTGTGACACCAGGATGATTTAATTAAATTTCTAACTCAACTAAGGAGTACAGTTCCTCGACAGGCTTATTTTCTCCCCATCCCCACCTCCCCCTTCTTTTTTTTATTAAATCCGAAAGACTCTATTTATAGCAGTTCAAATATGCAGAAGAACAAAACCCACCATGATCTTTGCTTCTCCCTTTCTTTTTAGCTAATACAATAAATGGCTACAAGAACACTCAATTATCAGATCTCAGCAAATAAATTCCAGATGACAGGATGTTTATGGAGACACTTCATTGTGTCTCCCTGTCCTTTGTAGGTGAGCTGGTGCAGTGAAAATATGAACGAGCAGCAGCATCCAGGTCACACACTGCCAAGTGAAGGACACAGTGACCAAACCTGCTCCATACCTTGAGCAGTTGTTGTTTCACAGCTCCAGAGAGACCTGAGAGCCCCTTGCAGAGCCTAAAGGGGCTCCAGGAGAGCTGGAGAGGGACCTGGGACAAGGGATGGAGGGACAGGACAAGGGGGAATGGCTTCCCACTGCCAGAGGGGCAAGGTTAGGTAGGATATTGGTAAAGAATTCTTCCCTGTGAAGGTGGTCAGGCCCTGGCACAGGTTGGCCAAAGAAGTTGTGGCTGCTCCATCACTGGAAGTGTTCAAGACCAGGTCAGACAGGGCTTGGAGCAACCTGGGATAGTGGAAGGTGTCCCTGCCCATGGCAGGAGGCTCTTTATGATCCCTTCCAGCCCAAACTGTCGTATGAAGGATCTTCCCACAAGTCCCTTCCCGCTTGTGCAGTGCTGTCCTGTCCTGCAGGAGAGATCGTGACAGACCATGGCCCAGCAATGCGACACTGACAGCAGTTGCTCTAAGCAAGGGTTCATTTAGTCTGCAAATGTGACTCCAGCCATGACCAGTCCTGGACATGGGCTACAGGAAAGGACTGCAGTAATTACCCATGGAATTAGCAACAGAGAAGCTATTCCAGAGTTCTGCTTTGCAATGGATCTCAACACTTTCTCCAGAGAAGCAACCCTGTCCTTTCCCAATGAGGCTGCAAAACATGTTGGCATCAACTTTTTCAGCCTCAACCAACCAACGTCCTTCCCCAGAGCTGGGGTGCTCAGCCCAGGTGCTGCAGCAGCTGGACTTGCCTCCTCCCGGGAGGTCTGTCTGGCATCCACCAAGAATCATGGAGCAGGAGAGAGAGGGTGTTGCACTTCACTGTTCATGGGAGACCAGAAACACTATTTAGGAAACTGTCCTTGTTTCCCTCAGAGAGGGAATTCACCAGTAACCCACAGGGAAGAAGTAATAGCTGGAGAAACAGTTTGGATGTTTTCAAAAATAAACAATCCATTTAAAATAAAGAAATTTAAAAAAAAATACAAAGAAAGGAAAAGAGAGAGAACAGAAATGCCTCTAAACCATGTGATGTTAAGGGGAGGTCAGGAAAACAGAGCCAGCAGGGGTAACAAGTCAGATAAGATCATGCCATCAGTGAAAGGACTTGCAAAAGGAAATGGATAGTGTTCTAAACCTCAATTAATTTAATCTAGTGCTTCACCGAAAACAAATTATGATCTCAGATAAAACACAACTCTGGTGAAACAAAGAACAAAGCTCCTGCAGCAATGATTTACAGTTCAAAGATAGTTTGTTTATTTCCTCTTCATCAGAGATCTTCGCTTCCCCTCGAGAGCATATGAATAATTAAAGGTGGTTTCTTATGCTGTGTTTGCTTTGCTCAGTGTTGCCAACCCAAGGACTGATATGGGAACAATGGGGAGCTGTTGGACTTGCTGGTTGCCTGTTGCCTTCTGTAAATAAACCACAAGACTAAATGGCTTCCCTGCAGTAATAGCAATCAGACTGCTTTGTTTAACTCAGGAATCTAAATAAGGGGCATATGAAGGCTTGTGTGGTTTGTAAAATTGAGTTGTCTTTGAGGAGCAAGTGAGGAGGGCCAAGCTGTCAAAGCAGCTTTGGCTTCTGAGGAGAAATCTGCAAGGTTGGAGGGGAGACGATCCCTTCCCACCAGGAAGATCCAGCCAAGCTCTATAGACAAAAGTTGGACAGGGGCTATAAGGCAGGGCTGTTCTACCCCAAAAAGGAGTGAAACTCTTTGATTACACATGAGGCCAAACCTACATGAAGCACAGAGACCACACAAGTCCAGCTCTTTCATCCACACCATCTGGACCCAGGGGCAAGTGTGGGCTCTGCAAGCTGCGCTGACCTCATCTGTGAGCAGAGGAAAGGTCTGAGAACATCTCAGCAAGTTTAAACATTTAATAGTGGAATGGGTTGGGTTTCAGAGGTGCCAGTCTCTCCCCTCTAACTCTGAATAAAGGTTCATTACCTTAGACTTGATTCCTGCCTTGGGGCCTTTAGTGAAGGGAGATGAGTCCTGCTGAGGTCAGGGTACATCTGGCACTGTGGGCAGAAGACACAGCCAAGACATGCTTAGGCTTTTGGAATCCCTTTGACACACAGACTATAGACCCAGGAGATACCTGGCCACATTTTGGAGAGGACTTGCTCTGCGTGGCCTGAGGAAGGGCAACTGTATACACTAATATATATTCCTCTTTTTCTGACATGTGAGGGCACAAGAGAAATCCCCAACTGAAAGTCACAGCATCACAGGATGTCCTGAGCTGGAAGGAACCCACCAGATCATAAAGTCCAAGCCCTGGCTCTGCACAGGACAACCCCAAGTCATCCCCCCTGCATTGATCAAACTGCCTTTACGAGCAGTTTGACCACGAGAATGAAGGCGAGGGAGAAGATTGCCTCTTCATCTGGGTGTGTAGACCAAACTGGGCATCCAAGGAGGCAACCTGGAGTGCAGAGGAGCACAGCTGGTGCTGGTTGCTGGCAGGGACTCCGTGTCAGGCTGGCTGCATGCAGGGATTGCAGCAAGCACAGAGCAGAGATGATCCAGAAGCAGCATCCCCAGGGACCAGGGAAAGAAAGTGTCTCCATTGTACCCTTCCTAAGACATGCTGGGCACCTCACAAAACATGTGGTCAACATCCTGGATGGAGCAGATCCCAAGTGCTGGTGGGGTCCAGCTGAGGAGCACGTGGGCTGCTGCTGACAGGACAGCACAGCGTTGCTGGAGGCCAGAGGAGGACAATGGCAGGACACTGAGCATCTTGAGGGCTGCCAGCCCTCAGGGGGAGGGCCTGCCTTCAGGTTATGGGTTTGCAGCGTGCCTGGTGTAAGAGGGTTTGGGCCCTGCTCCTGGAATGGGGTCCCCGAGGAGCGACCACAATTGAAGGGAGAATAATGAAAGCTCTGGTCCTAATGCAAGTCACCAACTCTCCCAACGAGGCTCTGCTCCAGGACCTCTGGCTTAACCCAAATTGACACCAACTTGGCGAAAGCCCCCAGCTGCACATTCCTTCCATACAGTTTTACAAGCTGCAAATGCAAAACCACAAACCAAAATGGGAAGACAAAAAAAAAAAAAAAAAAAAGAAGGGAGCTTGAACCATGCAGGGTCCCCCCCACCCCATCTTCCCTCCTGCCCTGGTTTCCGATCATCATGCCCCTGTTGCCAAACCCTTTTCCTGAGTAATTTCTTACCTTTCAAATCCCTCAGCCTCCCAGTAGTATCAGTTTAGCTCCTTGTTGTGTGCCACTGTGTCCTGTCTCTGCACCAAGGGCAGAAATCATCTTCCAAAATGCCGACCATTTCTGGTCAGGTTAGACCATCTCCCTGTGGACAGGCTCCAGGTGGTGAGCTGGGGTGTTTCTGAGCCCTCTGCCAACAGGCATAACTGCTTTAAAAAACCTCCAAACTACTAATAAATCCCAGCAATAAATGCAAAACACTCCTTGGACAAGGAAAACATTTGTCAATTGGTCAGGGCTGCTGAAACTTCACATGTGGATGATGTGCTCATGCAACACATCGTCACTGAAGGCTCTGCTCATCAGTGAAATGGCTCACCCAGCTTTCTGAGCAGAAAGAACAGGGATGAATTGCCATCCCAGACCAAGCCAAACTCTGAAGCCAGAGGTTGGCTTGGCCAACCAGATGTTGAGCAGGTCGATTCCCACCCTGGAAGTTCCTAAACTGGTGATGTGACTACAACTGGCTGCCTCTTCACAGCCTGTGAGATGTGTGCAAACTTGTGCTGGAATCAACACTGTCACCAGTCTTTGCCAAATGGAGCTGGATCAGTCGATGTAGCACTCAGAGACATGGGAGTGTTAGGTTAATGGTTGGACTTGACGATCTTAAATGTCACTTCCGACCTAAACTATTCCATGATTCTACAGATCCTTTCCAAGACCAGTGCCACACGTGCATTTTTGCTCCAACAGGCAGCTCTTGTGCTGTATAGTTCAACCACACATTGGAAACTGGATGCTGAATTTCACGCAGTTACCTCTGCACTGAGCTGAGGTAGCAACAAACTTGATCAATCCTCTTCTCTCCCACTTCTCCATCCAGCCCTGATCTTCCATGGGAAGGTGTCCAGGGCAGTTTCCAACAGCTCCACTCCTTGCTCAGCTGGGAGCTGGCTGGAGAGCTGCCCACACTCACCAGTACCTCCCAGTCCCCGTGAGGTCTGTGTCATACAACCAGGGCTGTCACAACGAAGTGAGCCATGCACATCTGCAGGGCCTGGGCTGATCTGAGTCACTCCATCACATTCCCACCTGACATCCACTCTGGATTTATCTCTAGGGATGAAGGTGATTCCTCCTCTCCCTTCTTAGGTGAAAGACACAAAAGCAGCCAAGAAATCACAGGGGAGAAAGAGCCAGCACTGGTGTCAAGGGCTGAGAGTCGGTTGTTTTGGTTTGCTTTTATTTTCCTGCTTCTCATCCTGCTTTCAATGTGGCTTTTTTTTTTTTTTTTTTTTTGGTATCTTCTGCTGCCAACTCTGTTTGGATACTGCCCCATCATACCCCAAACTCTGAGGGTGCTCTGGTACATTCAGTGGTAGCTAAAAGAGAGCAGAAAGTTAACACTGTAGGAGAACTTGCCCAGGAACATGTTTATTAATACCAGAGAGCTTACAATGGAAAGTGCAGTGCACCTACTGGGTCTTCTCATGCTACTTTTGGAAGGATTAAAGCGCCCCAGGACAGCAGCTGCTCTCTGAAGATGTGCTTGCATGCCAACAGTGCTAATGCATAGAATAAACTGGATTTTTCCAATTGCTAATGACTTTAATTTTTTCCTTCTGTTTCTGAAGGGGCCGACAGAAAACAGAGCTGGCTCGTGGTGTTTCCTTCCCTTTTTCAGTGCGTTTTATGGCACGTTAACCACACGCAAAGTCGGAGTTCGCCTTCGTCCTGAGGATGGCCATGGGGTTGTTGCACTCCCACAGATGTTGCTTTGCTCAGCTGTGTCCCATTGCCACGCTGAAGGGAAGATGCTTTCAGCACCTTGCTCTGCAGTTGCATCACACCATCCCTTGGCATTTGTTTCCTTCACCAACTTTTGCCTGGAAGCCATTCCTGGAATTTGTCAGCTGAAGCGTGGGACAAACCTTGCTCTCCAAAGCAGCTGCTCCACAAAGGCCGAGCCATGGATCTCTCTGCCTGTCCTTTGGGAGAGCCAGCCTGGAAGGCCACAGTGCAGCCCATGCTCTGGACAGCCCTCCATTTATTTTATTTTTTTTCTTAAAATTACCTGCGCTCAGCGGGTTGGGTCCATCTCCTCCTAAAGGCCAAACCTGAATACTTTGCAACTGAGGCAAAGCAGTTCTGTGATGTATTTTTTTTTCCTTACAGACACCTCCTGTCAGGATGACTGGATGCCTCTCACTGATCTGAACAGTCCTGGAATAAGGACCTTTCTGCTTTTCAGGGAATGTTGTTTCATCCTGAATTTTGCAAACAGGATGCAGGATTTTCTCTGGCTTCACCATGCAAGTGACAAACCTGGTCACCTTCACACCGTGGCAATGAGGGAGCAGAAAGCAGGGATCCAATGCAGGATCCCTAAATGGATACAGCTCAGCCAGTCACCCAGGACACTTGAGGGCACAGGTGGATCCTTCTGAGTGATGAGCACCACTTTCCCTGTCTCACCTCCCAGGAGCCTGTGCACATGGCCACAATTAAGAGCATGGTCCGGGATGGAGTCATTGGGATAATGGGACAAAAGATGCAGAGGATCCTCCCTCCGTTAGTTTTTCTCCCTGCACCAGGTTGCCCCCAGTATTGTTTCACACTTTTGATAACACAAGGGGGAACAGGTTTAAACTGAAAGATTGGATTAGTCTGGATTGGATATTAGGAAGAAATTCTTGGCTGTGAGAGTGGTGGGGTGATAACACAGGTTGCCCAGAGAAGCTGTGTCTGCCTCATCCCTGGAAGCCTTCCAGGCCATGATGGAGCAGCTCAGTCTGGTGGAAAGCATCCCTGCTCATGGCAGGGGGTTGAAAATAGATGTTTTTTTAAGGTCCCTTCCAACCCAGACCATTCTGGGATTCTGTGATCCTGGACACATCTGGGCCTGGCTGTAACCCCAGCAACACGTGTACGCTGAGTTCACATGTGCTCAACAGAAGTGCCTCAAATCAAAAGGCCACAGAGCAACCCACCCTTCTTTCTCCTCTTTCCTGCTCCCACCCCCACCACCAGTCAGTGTGCAGAGCACAAATCTTCCATTTTCCCCCTTCAAAGTGAAACGTTCTGTATCTTATTTATTTTGAAAACAATTTGTAAGAGCAACAATAACATCCTTTGGCTCCTTGCCTCTGTAGCCCCAGGCACTATATATGCCTCTTTATGGGAGCAGAGCATGCCCTGCCATGTACTGACTTATACAGGCAACTCACTATGTGCTCATTAAAGCTCTGTAGGTATTGGCTGATCCAAACGAAGCCAAAAGCGCGCGGGGATTGGAGAGCAGAGCGGAGGAAATCCCTGCAAAATGGGTGGTGTGGTTGAGGGACTGTGCTGGTTTAGAGTTAAACAGGCAGGAGAAATGAATCCAACTCAGAATGGGATTGCAAGTCAGAAGAATAATTTAATAAAAGATCACAAAATACACTGAGATGCAAGGAAATATTTGTTTATGCCACACAAACAGATGTGCAGCCCAGCCCAGTGGGGCACGAGCAGGATGGAGCTCACCAACCCCTGTGCTGAGCACCACGTGGCCCCCCCTGAGTTGAAGGTAAGAAGAAAGATAGAAACCTGCTGGTGACAATGATGGCTGCAGCCTGGTGGCAGTCTCAGTCCTGTTGAGGCTCTGCTCCTCCTCTGGATCTGAAGAGAGATCCCAGTCCCAAACCCCCAACTTATCTGTGCTTGGGCTCAGATGGGAACGCCCAGTCCCTCCCCCAGGGTGGGGAGTTTCACAATGGGTGATTTACTCTGTGAGGTCAATCATGGCATATTTTTGGCATCCCTGATGGCCCCTGAGCAGACATGACCCCTCAGGTGGGTGTGGAGGCGCTGGTGGCTCCCCAGAGGGGAGTTATCACACCTGAGTCATAGGTGTGCAGACAGGAAAACTTCTTCATCTCACAGAAGTTCCTAAACACCCCCCTGTGCCCTGTGGGGTGGGGTGTGCCCTGGGCAGCTGCTGCCAATGGTCCATGGGGAACAGTTCATGAGAAAAATGCCACAGAGGGTTTAGAATCCACACCCACCCAGTGACAAACTGATCCTGGCTACTCTAACCAGGACAGGGATGTGGCTCAGAATCCTGGAAATCGGAAAACCTCTTGTGGTTCCACCATCCCACACAGCCCCGTGCCGTTCCTGGATGCAGGAGGTGGCTACATGAGGAGGCAGGCATTGAACGCAGATCCGCGCTGGAACCACGAGACATAAATAAAAAAAGTAAAATAAAAATCCTGCTTGCCTTTTGTAGAAGGAGATAAATAACATAAAAATATCAAAGCGGCTCTGACAGAGAACTTTGGAGGGAAAAGCTGAGCCTTGGAAAGCCCAGGCTCTGGTTGGGAGGGTAATGCACCTCAAAATGGTGAAGAAGAGGAGAAATATGCAGAATGCCCTTGCATTGTGTAAGGAGTAATTGCACTGGAAAGGAGTTATAAAGTAAGCAAACACAACTTCAAGTTTGATCCATATTAAGATTTATTGACCCTGAAAGTCAATATTCTCTGCACCAGGGCCAAGGTTAACACTGAGTTTGAGGCCAGTGGGAAAGCTGTAATGAAGTGCTGGGTAAGAGGCCCTCACAAAACTATCTGATTTTGCAGGAGGGGTTGGAAGTCTTTACACACAACCAGCCCCGTCTTCCTCTACATGTCCAAGGCATCCCAATCTGCCAGGTTTTCTGCCAAATTCCAACCACATTAACACAGTGCCAAACTGATAAACCCTTTGGACAGCTTTTCCAGCAGGAGCATGGACCATTTCTATGCTGCAGTCACCCTGATGCTTTGATCATGGTCAGGACCTCTTCTGTTTGTCTCAATCCAGCATAAACACAGATGGAAGGAAAAGTTGGCCTCAGCTGATGACAAGCTAAGAACATATTTGATGATGCTGTAGGAAAAAGCAATATTAGTGAACCTCTGTCCTTTGACAACTCCTGCTTTAGGGAAGAGCAAGCATACACTGCAACCTCAGAGGTTTGCAAGGTTGTGGAAGTAGAAAATACTTCTTTGGAGTCAATAAAGACATGACAGCTCATTTATAGGGAAAGAACCCGACATGACAGCTCATTTATAGGGTAAGAACACACACTCTCACACCCTGGCCTTGCAATTGCAATTTTACAATTCACTTTAAAATTCACTGTGAGATGTTAGATGGACAGAGAGAAGACAATCTCTGTGTATTAAAAATAAAGTTGTTACTTATTACTAAAATAAAGTCTGCTCTGAGACATGACATTATACTTCCAAAATATCTGTGCCTGAAAAAAAAAAAGCAGATTTCCAAGGCTGGTTTGGGCACTTGCCTAAAACTTTACTGCACCTGCAGAAAGGCTCAGGTCCCAGATATGGTCTGTTTTCCTCAGTTCTACCAATTAGGCCAGTAAATAATACCACTTCTCCCCAGGAACCTTCACTTCCCGAGTACTGATCTGCCAAATCTTTCTTAGCGAGAGCTGGAGAGAAGACCGTGGTTGTTATGAACCTGGTGACAGTACAATCCAGCAGAGCTCACCATAAACTATGAATACTTTTGGAGACTATACAAGACCACAGCCCTGACAGGGAACATGGATTGCTTTGGAGCACAGAGGGAAAGCAGCGCAGCACTCATTTCAGCCCAGTTCCAGAGGAACAACTTACTTTTGAAACTACTTTGAATAAAGTGGCAATGATTTACCCAGGACTTTGTTGGGTTTGTACATTTGGATGTCTTACTCCAGCTGCTTGCTTTCTCCTTGTGTTCATTACGACATTTGGTTTTGTTACAAGGTCTGGGCAAGAGAAAAGTATATTTAAACAGGCCGTTAAAATAAAGAGCACCATGTACTGTCACAGAAGAATTTGTGGTGTTATTCAAATGTTTCTAGGTCCAGTGAGGCTGTTCTTATGCACGAACTGCATCTCAAGCCCAAATGTTACCAGTGTTCTCATCACAGTCTTCTTCATTTTTCCTTCCTTTCTTTGGATCAGAACCTGCAAAACACAATTGTCTTCTGGAGGAGGGAGGATCATGAGAAAATTGGTCTCTGATGATCTCTTTTGGCTCTCTGTCCCATGAAACACCTCCCTCAGACCCTCTGCAGTTTGTGCTTTGCTCTGTGGCAGAATCTTTAATAACCCAAAACAAGAAGCACCTCAACAGGTTCTGGGGGGTGTTTCCATGATGCTTCATTATGTCAGAATTAGGCATAAAAGTGAGGAGAAGGACAGATAGGTGGAAAGTGTGTCATCATATGGGAACCTAACCCCTTGCCAACGACAGAAGGGTGCAAGTCATGTTCCCAGACCGCTGGGCAAGCCAAGTCTAAGAGAAAACAGACTTATTGCCTGTAATCCAATGACAGATACAAATACATCCCCAGACCCACGTTGTAGCCCTTCCTCAAAACACAACCAGTAAGAAGACAGCTCTCAACCTAAACCTTTATTTAGCTGTGTTTTACAATTACCACATAACTTGGCATCGTGGGCATGGCCCTACATGGACTAGGAGAGTGCTCAGTGAACAGGGAAGGGAGCTGGCAGTGCCATTTTCCCACACTTTCTTACAGAATCAATTTTCTTCCCTCAAATGACAAACAGAAAACAAAAAGAAGAAAAGGAAAGCTTCTGGAATTCACCGGCTCACGGAGTGTATTAAAGACGACATGGGCACAGCAACTTTGTTCTGGCAACACAGGATACAGCCATTTTGCATTTCTGCAAAAAAAAACCCCGTGGTTTGTCCCTAAAAGATGTCCCTATTCGTTTTGTGCAAATTAGTCGCACGTTCCCACCCAAACCTTTCATTAGCACTCGGCTGTTTGAGCCACTTAAACCTTGCAAAGAAAGTTTTGAGGTCCATCATCAGTGAGCATCATCCCCTTGCGCGCAGAGAAACAGCCCGGGCAGCAGCTGTGAGGTTTGAGAGTTTGTACCTTTAAGAGGCACAAAACAGAAAAAAAAAAAGCCGCCCAATCCTTGAGATGAATCACTCCAAAGTGCGCCCGTTTTTCCCCTCGCAGGGCTGAGCAGCCTCACACAAAGCCCCCGGGGCACAGGCTCCTCATTTGGCAGGGCTCAGCCAGCAGCGGGGCCGGGGAATACCTTTACGCTGGAGAAATTTGGCTTGTAACAAGGCTTTTCAGGAACATGGCAATTGCCCACGTGAATGCATGGCTTCCTGCATTAATATGCTAAAGAGACAAGACAAGCATCTTTAGCTACAGCTGAGGACTAATTAAGACTGCTCTTTTACAAATATTGCATGGTTCGTTCCATTCTTCCCCGATTAAGAACAAAAGAAGAAAGAAGTCATTTATTGTCATGAGTCACTTCAGATACAATGGAAGGAATTCCAGCAGATGACTGAGACAAAACAAAAGCTGACATTATGAAAGCCATGTCTAAACACTAATTTAAGCTGTCAACTTGCTAGTGAGGAAGGTTCATGACAGAGGGAGAATTAAAACTTAAAAGAGCACATAAATCATTGAAGAGATTAGCAGCTTGTGATGGGGCCAAAGTATTCCGTGCTGGAAGCTCGCTGAGTGGTAGCAGCTCCCTCTCAGTTTGGGGGTGAATGCCGTGTTTTGCCAACAGCCAAGGACTAAAATGAGTAATTTGGGCCACGTTCCCAGAAGTGGGAGCTGTGTGAGCCAGTGGCCTTACTCCCATTTCCAGCAGGTGAGGATCAGCCCTTTTGTGTCCCGAACTGCATCTGAGCATGAGATAAAAATCTCCCTGAGCTTTCCTCCGACTTCTCGGAAGTGCTTAATTTCAGAAAGGAGCCAAAAAATGGCTTCGGGTCACATCCGGAGCTGCTGTGAATGGTCGTGCCTGCACCACTCAAGAGCCCTTTCCTCTCAGCAGTACCACAGTACCTCCCTCTCCTCTGGTTTACAGGGGATGTATCTTGAGGTAGTGCCTGTTAATTCTCTGCAGAGCTGCTTTCCACCAGCAGAAAACTCACTCATCTCCACTGCAGTAAAGAAACATGGCACCTGAATGTGCACTGTGTGCTGCAGGGCTTCACTTGGGGATTTTTTTTCCTTCCTACACATTAAAACAATTTCCTTCAAAAGAAATGTTTTTCAAGCAAGCATGTCCTTTTCATCCCAGTTGGCTTTTCAAAGGGGTACACAGCCTCCAGCTATCACACATCAGCTCTACAACCCATGTTATTTTGGGTAAGTCTTGCAGGAACAGCTCTGCAAAACGAGTGAATACTGAGATTAGATCATCTAAAATCCGTGTGCCTATATCTACTTATTCCCTTTATTGCTAAAACTCCCAAAACAGATTACTAAGGTGGAACCATCCATATTGATGGATTTAGGAAGATTTAACACCTATCTCAACTGTTGAAAAATCCAGATGAACCTGAAATCCACAGAACTAAAAGCTCTATCTTTCCTTCAACTCACCATGCAGGTTCCTTCCCTGCTTCCCTCCCAGACCAGAAAGCCAGCAGTGAACTCTCCAGCCACAGCCCCATACATCAGAGTTCACCTTTGGCAAAAGTAAAAGGCCAGGAAGTATTTGATTCGTTGCTGAATAAGAAGATTTCCAAAAATGTAGCTATTTACCCATGTGAGGGCATTTTATTCGTTGCTGTGGGAACTGGTGGCCAGTGATGTGTCTCTTGGACATCAGCAATGAAAAAGACCCTTGTCCTACACTACAACTTCTCCCAAGGATGGGGATGTTAGTCTGAACAGATTACAGGCCCCCTTCAACTGTCCAAATATTAGCCTAAAGTCCATGTGGAGACTGCACTGGGAAGGTCCAGGCCTTCACATCCTAGAAGTGCTGCTGGAATTAGGTCACTCTTAGCTTTGGCTCCAATTCAGGCAGAAGTTCAGAGAGTCAATTATAAAATAAATAATAAGAGGGAAAGTAAATGAGAGGCAGAGCCCTTTGACTTAGAGGGATGAAATCACTGTGGAAGTGGGGGACGGATTTGCTGTGAGTTTAGGAGCAATCAGGATTCTTTCCAGCATCCTCGTGTTTTGCTAAGCTTGTTGCAGATGAACAGATTTTGTTCCTTCCCATCCTTGTCATGGAAGTCACTATAGATTTTACTAAATTATAGTTGCCAACCTGTGTTGGGATAGTCACTGGGCCTATTGTGTTGGGCACTGTAGAAAGGCTGAACCAGAGGACTGACCTTGTTCGGTCAAGAGACAACAGAAGATGACAGGTAAATAGTAGGATGATACTGGCCACAAGACAAAAGGTGAGGTTTAAAGAGAATGAGACAATAATTTTTTTAAGCCACCCAACAAGGCTCGTGCTTTGTGTGCTTTGGTTGGCCTTCCATAGATACCCCAGTGGAAAAGGTGTAGCTCGATAGGAGCCCACTGACATTGATGGAGTCATGCACCAAGCTGATATCTCATCCCACAACATCACTTTAACACCACAAATGCAGTTTTCCCAGAAGCCTCAGCTTAAAATTGATGTAACTCAGGCTTGAACTGGGCCTTTTCACAGTGATGACAGTAAAGCTACTCCCAGGGTAAAATTTGCCCTGGGACAGTTCTTCTGACACTTTCACAATAGCACTTTTTGAGGTTTTGGCTTTGCTTTGCCTTTCTTTTCCCCCTCCTTCCTTTATTTTAGCGGTTCTCCACTAAATCCAATCGCACAGCATGGAGAGAGAGGGAGACATCCCTGGCCCCTTCATGTGAGAGGATCACAAGGCAAGAGTCGATGCAACTGTGCTGACAAACAGATCACACTTTGGAGATCTGAGCCTGAACGTTACCTTATGTTTTAGCAGCTTCATTGGCTCCAGTGCCGGGGACTGTTGAAATTTCCCACCAGCTCAGAGCAGTTTTTTCCACATATTTTAGGTGTTGAATTAATTTCAAGCTCAAAGCAACATTTCCAGGCTCTTGATGAAGAGTCTATCACTCGAGAGCGAGAAGGGCTGCCAAGAATTGTGAAGGTTGTCTGCCTGAGTCTGAAATGTGGATGAGCCGCTCAGCCCTGTGGGGTTACTTGAGGATCCTCTGGTATCTGCCGTGATATGAAGACAACGTAAATATCCTTATATATGTGTGTGTGTGTGTGTTGATGGGACAGAGGTCCATAAATACACGAGCAGTTGGCTGCATTTTTCTCTCAGCTCCCATCCGTGTTTGTAAACACTGCAGAAGGAGCCCCAAATCTGTGTCCAACACCAGGCAGTCCCAGAACATACTGTAATTCCGTAATGTGAAACAGAGCGGCTCACCAGCCGTGCCGATCCGCAGAGAATTCCTGACACGATCCCTTTACGTATTTCATGTTAATCACTTCCATCTCAGGAACACACACAAACAATACCCTATTAGCTGTTCCCTTTGGCACTCGGACAGCAGCTCGGGCTGCCTCGTGCCCCCGAGCGAGCGGCGGCCGGAGCAGCCGCAGCGGGGACGGGGAGAGCAGGGCTGGATGGGCTGCAGATGGGAAGCAACTGAAGGACAACGTGCAAAGAGCAGAGCTGTGACTGCTACGTCCTGCTTTGGGTTCCTTCACTGGTTTTCCCGTGGGCTTTCCCAGGAGAAAAGCCTCCAGCAGCTCGCCCAAGAAGGCTCATGGATGTCAGAGGGCTCATGGTCCCGAAGACCCCGACGCTCTTCCTCGTGGGGATAGCAAGGAAAATTTCCTTAGAACAGATCTCCACAACCCTGTGTCTTGAGTAGGTCTCCCCTCAGGCAGAACAGAAAGGACAGGGCTTGGGATAAATTGGTACCTGTCTGGTCAGGTTTCCTTGTTCCCCATCCTGTACTAGGGGCACATGAAGATTTAACTCTTTAAATAAGCATTGAAACTGCCCAGAAAATATTTTTCCAGTGGAAAGAAAGACTGCACTACTCAAGAGCAGGGATGTGCATGGAGCTACAGCGGGGCTTTGCTGCAGGCTGTGACACAGATGTCACTTATGGAGGGAAGTTGGGACAACTCTGAGAATTAAAGTCCTGATATTGTGAGGAAGAGGCAGGAGCCCATTTGGATCTCAGCACTGGTCTGAAAAGAGCCTGAGGAGCAGATGAAGGGAGAGGGAGAAGAGGAGGCATCTGCCACACTTGCAGACGCAACTGCTGGAAGAGGGCACGTAAAACAAGTCCACTGAAGTGGCAAGGGACATCCCTCATCATTAATAAAGTGGTGGTGAGGGCTGACAGCTTTGTCAGCTCATCATGGGAATGACAGCAGGCATTCTGCCCTATTGCCAGCAGGGTGGGGTCCACAGGAAGGTCTCCATCCCCAGAGGTACCTGGCACACTTCAGCAGATGGGCATCAACCAGCATCATCCCACACCAGGTTGGTAGGCAAGCCCCTGAAAAAGCAGAATGGAAAAGATCCCTTCAAATACCCAGCAGTTACACAGGATTTTGAAAGGCTCTAAGGCCTTAGATGCTGTGTTTTCCTTCTATGTCAGACTGTTTTGCTACTAAAATGGAACTTTCAGGGGTCGAGATCATGCAGCCCCTTGGTCGCAGCAAAGCAAGACATACTGGCACTGGTGCCACTGAGAAGCAGTGCCTGGGTTGGGACATTTCTGCTCAGGATGTACTTTTAAAGCAATTAAAAAGCAGCTCTGACTTTGAATAGTAACACTGAAGCAGAATTCACTCCAACATTCACTAGCCCAAATGTCTTCGCTGAAGTCACGCTGTTCCCCTATTGTTACTTAACAATAAATCCTGCCCCAGGGGAAATGCGTATAAATATGAATTTAAGAGTTCCCAGATACAAAATATCTCCACTTTTTTAGCCTCCTGGGAGATAAATAGCTTAGAAATCTTCCTGCAAAGATGTGCTTCTCTTGATGCTTTTCCCCTCAATGCTCTCCAACGATTCTGTATGCGGGGAGAGCATCCAGGCGCTGCAGGAATGCGGCATGAAGGAGAGAGGAGTCTTAATAAATAATTCCTTTGTTTCAGTGCTGAGGGGTTAAACACCACGGCAATGCATGTGGATGTGCTGCTCTGGAGCCCAGCTGGGTTGTTCTGTGGGAAGGGTGGTGTGAGTTGTTGCCACTCACTCCTTCCTCTCAGTGTTGTGGAGTGCCAGAGGGAATTTGGGAGCTGCCCGAGGGCTCCACTGGCTTCTCCATCCAGGGACGTGCTATGCGGAGGTGCTTTTATTAGGATCTCCATTTTACAGCTGACAGGATGGAAATGCTGAATGTCCAAGCCTGGATTCCTTGTCCTTTGTGGTCCCACAGGTCTCAAAGTGGTGGCAGTCTGTGGTCTGCAGGTCAGAGGGATCGATGAACCAGAGCAGTGACTTAAGGGACAACTCCAAACAGATGAATTAGGTCTCAGCTCTGCTTCTCACAACCAGGGAGACTCCATGAGTCCCCACTGAGTGCAGAGGGATACATGGAGAGCTGTTTTCCATGGCTCAAAGAGGCTTGGTAAATAGCTTTACAACCCTGCTCTGAGTATGTATCAGCCAGATTTTATGATCCAGCCTGTTTGAGTTGAGTCTAGACTTAGACTGTTAGAAAGGAATGGAAGGAGAGGAGAGGAGAGGAGAGGAGAGGAGAGGAGCTCAGGCATATGTGATCTCCACAACCAGATATATCTAAAAATGTTGCCCAAAGCAATGCAAGCTCTCCAAGCAAGGCAGAGTGCAGAATTCATCTCCTTAGTTGGGTGTTTTCGTGGGTATTTTGTTGTTGTTGTTGTTGGATTTTTTAACACTTCACCCCTAATAACATCTCCTAAAAGGGAACCCTAAAGGTGATTTATCCAGAGTGGGGACAGGCACATGTGCAGCTTGGTAAGGTCTGAGGTATGCAGTGCAATGGATGCTGAGCACAGCCAGAGCACCCGACCTGCCCGTCTGCTGGTGGAAAGACACTACACATTTTCCACGCAGGCTGGACACAGTCCCTGGGAGTAACTTGGTAAAGCCCCAGGCACTCGGAGAAATGTTGAAAGTAATCCAGCTAAAGCTCCACCTGGAAAGTGGTGGGTGGGAAAAAGAGCTCAGAGGCTGGCAAGCCAAAAGAGCAGAGGAGAGGTGGCAGTAAGGGGGGATCCCCCAAGAGCCGGTGCTGTGCTCAGCTGCTGCAGAGGAAGAGATCTGGTTTTCACCGCCTCATTCCTGTGTGTTTGTCCATCCCAAGTTTTAATCAACTCTGTTATAATAACCTAACAAAGAGCTCCAACCCTGCACAACAGGAGCAGTTACTAATATCTACTGACTCCTTCTATCAACATTTCTTTCACTCTAGTTTTGCCCTGAGTTTTTCCATCAGTGCATTGGAATTTTGGGAAAGATCAGCTCAGCTTCCATGATCTTTTCCAAGGCGCTGGTGGTACCAAGGGGGAACTAACCATCTTTATGATTTGTGCTGTGAAACACTCCCTCTGCTCCCCTGCCTCCTCCATAAAATCCAGAAATGCCACTCAAATCACTATTCTTCCCTATGATTTAATTTCATAGCACCACTCAGCAGCTACAGCAATTTACAGCAATCCCCTGTGAAGTGACCCTGGATATTTAGGAATTTTTACTGGACCAAGCTCATCCCCAAATTCAGCATCTCTTCTTGCAGCTGGGGTGTAGATAGGACATGTTTACTTAATGTGCTCTGGAAGCTCAAATATTTAGTTTGTGGTCTCAATGGCTGAACAATCTGTGCTCGAGGGCTACATATGCAACTCGGAGAGCTCAGAAGGAGAACAGGTCTCGGGCTGACGGTGCAAACATGTTTGTCAATACACCAGAGTCCCCCTAACACGAGGTTTAAGAGAGCATGAATTAATATAAACAGCCTGCTGATGTCCGTCTGACAGAAAATGTGGGAAATGGAGTTTACCTTGAATTTATGAACTGGGAAGGCCATTCCTCATCCTGATTAATGGTGAGTCACGGCGCAAACCCGAGGCCGTTCCCAAAGCCGCACGCTCCACGTCGGGTGTCATGGGAGTGAGAACAGTGGGAGAGCAAAGAGAGGTCTCATGACAGTCTGTTAACTAATTTTCATGTGCCAAGCGAAGACGTGTCCTGGAATTTTGCAAAAACTATATTTAGCAATGCCGAACGTCTCCAAAGAGAGCTTTGTAAGATGCTGAAACAGGAAGAAAAATACACACAGGTATAAAAGCAGTCTAAGAAAGCAATAACTTACACAACCTTAGAGGGATATCTGACAATACATTTACTGCCAGCTGGGGACCGAGATGAATATCCAGAAGGCTGATGAACAGCAGGCTGCCCAGCCCTGTGCTTCTGCTGCAACACAAGTGCAAAAACAACTCCTGCATGGCCTTTTTCTCCATGGATTTCCAGGGTTTTTACTCAGAGGAGTTGGTGTTTCTCTGGGACATTCCCACGTGGCAGATCTCCTTCCAACATAGCCTTATTCTCATGCTGAGAAACCTCAGCAGAATCCCAGAGTTTTTTTTTTTTTTTTAAGTTGTTTTACATCCTTTTTGGCATATTGTGGTGATGCAACACTGATGTGAGGAATAAGGCAGATCCTCAAATCCTCAGTTGCATACAGAGAAGGGCAGGGAATGGCACCAGTGCGCTGTATGATGGGGCAGGGAGATGACACAAGGCTTGACGGAGCTTGGGATGAAGCTTGACTGGCTCCCAAAACCACCCTTTTAAGTGCAGCCATTCATAACTTAAGACCCAGGTAGGGTAACCCACAGGCGTGTTAAACCCACTGCAATCATAAGGGGCAAAGCTTAGAGCTGGAAGAAACACCACTAAAGGCTCTGAGCACAAAGGAATATGAGATTTCATTTAAAGGGACTTACTTTCCCCAACAGTGTGAGGTTTTTAGGAGAGGATCTGTGACTTTATGAGCACTCACCAATGAGACAGGATCTCTGCCCTTTAGGTGCTCAACACGGGCTTCAAATTCAATATTCAGCAGGATGGCAATACAGGGCCAGTGTTTCTGAGGCCACTTCTTGAGTCCTGTGTCCAGTTCTGGACAAGAAAGACATTGAGGAGCTGGAGTGTGTCCAGAGAAGGGAATGGAGCTGGGGAAGGGGCTGGAGCAGCAGGAACAGCTGAGGGAGCTGGGGGGGATCAGCCTGGAGAAAAGGAGGCTCAGGAAGGACCATCTGGCTCTGGAACTCCCTGACAGGAGGGGGGAACTGGGGTGGGTCGGGCTCTGCTCCAGGGAACAGGGACAGGAGGAGAGGGAACGGCCTCAGGCTGTGTTAGGGCAGGGGCAGGTTGGACAGCAGGAAGAATTTCTTCATGGAAAGGGTTGTCAAACATTGGAAAGGGCTAACAAGGGACATGATGGAGCCACCACTTCTGCATGTGTTCAATAAATGACTAGTCGACAAGGTAGGAGTCACTCAAAGGTTGGACTCAGAGATCTCAGAGGTCTTTTCCAACCTAAACAATTCCATGATTCTACTATGGGGAAGACTTCCTTCATCACGTTATGTTTCACCATCCCATGGTTGCTCATTTGGACACCACAGAAGAGGAAAGGGAATTCCATGACCCTTCCAAATACTCTCTGGCTGAACAGTAGCATTAAAACCCACCATCAGCAGGCAGCATAATTATCAAATATCTTCAGGAAAACGAGCAGGGATTAACCTGGTGCAACACACACACAAGTTCCTTTCATAAAGGAGGAAGGGGGGAAATAAATGAAGAAAGAGAGGAAAAGGGAAAATAAAGAATAATGCTACAGGATCTCCCCAACAGCACATGGGGCACAATCCAGCACTGTACAACAGCAGCACAACAGAGGCCCAGAGGACACGCTGTCCCAGCATAAGGGCTGCCAGCATCCTGACAGAATTAGGAAGTCCTCTCTCACAGTTGCCCTGTAGACATGAAATTACACAAAGAAAGACTTCATTGGGATCCCGAACTAAATATAGGCAAGTGACGAGAGTGGAACATTCAACTTTCACTCTTGGCAAGCAGCACGGCTTTGCAACCTTTAGGATATTGTTTTAACTAAGCTGGAAATCTACATGGCTGTGATTCTGACAGCTCAGCACCTACTGGGGAAAAGAATTAGGAAAATAAAACCTTTTACCTGAGAAAACCCTGGAAAATGTATGTGCCCTCATGGCAAGGTTCTTGCCCAGACAAAAAACTGCTGCTGTCACCGGGAATGACGGGCTGGAAAATTGTTGGCGTCAATGAGAGTTTTGTATGAGCTAAGATCATGGGGTCAGAGCCAAACTGTTTGCAGATCCAAAAGCCCTAAAATATTCTGGATAAAATAGAAAATAACCAATTCTGAGCCTGTAACAAGCCTTTCTGAATAACTGAGGTCCACCAGCATCCTTACTGGGAGCTCATCCCTGGTGTGAGAGCCCTGTCCTGTTCAGCATCTGGCAGTGCCTCAGCATCAGAGGTACCTCTGCATCTCTGGGGTGGGAATCACTTCTCTGCTGAGGCCTTAAAATGCAATCCCAGTAGCTTCAGGAGCTCAACAAAAACAGACATGTGAGGAATAGGATCACTTTTGATGTTGTGCACTTAGATTTCCATGAAGGAGACTGGACCACCGGTGTCCAGCGTGGCATCACAAAGGGCCTGGGACCTGCTTTGTCTTCATGAGAGAAAGTCCTGGCATCAGATGACTCACAATTGGATGAGAGGACACCTACTTGTGTCAGGAAATCCCAGACCCTTCCCCCAGCAGGAACTGAAGTGCCATTCCCCCAGTTCTGCAATCCAGCCCTGAGTGCGTTTTTGGGGTGTCAGAAACAGGAGCCAGATTCTGGTCCTGGCTTCCATCAGGGGTTTTATTCCAACTTCTGGTGGTGTCAGGTGTACACTAGTCCCTGGAGCAGAGGCAGAGCTGAGTCAACCAACCACATCTGCTGTTCACAGTCAGCTTCATGCTTGGGATCCCTCTCACAGGGAAAATCCTGGTGTTCCAAAGGACACGCAGGTACCAGTGAGTCATGGTCGGATTTACAGTCGAGCTCAGGAAATTACAGTAGGGAAAGAGGAAAGGGAAGGGGGAAATGGGAAGAGGAAGGGAGGGGAAAGGAGAAGAGAAAGGGGAAGGGGAGAGGGAAAAAGGATGGGAGGCAAGGCAAGGGAGTTGTGGGTTGGGGGAGAGGGCTGAGGGGAGAAGCCAGGCTGAAGACCAAGCTCAGGGTGGGTAGAAAGACCTGGACTTGAGATCAACAGCTCCCAAAGTTAACTTGGAGGCCTTTACCCAGGTCTTGCACAAACCCAAAGCTCACTCTGTCAGGGACCTCTTTTTTGGGCTGTCACACTGTGCCTGCCTGCCCTGCACAGCACAAACACAGAGGACACAGCAGAGTCTTCCTTGCAAGGAAGCCAAAGGCACAAAGTGCTCATTTCAAACCCATAAGCTCCCATCACATCATGTGGTGTTCAGGAATCAGGCATGTAGAGGCTCTTATTAATCTGGACTTTGGAATAGTCCTTCTGTTTGCTCTGAATCCCTAATAATATCACCAGTTGCTAATAAAGGGTCAGAAATCCCACAGTCATCTGTCATCCTAGCAGAACCCATTAAGGAGAATAAAGCACTCATGAATCCAACTCATGACACTGTGAGAGGTAAGAAAAAGGACCCATTAAGAGACAGAGTGGGACAGAGAAGGGAAAACATCCAACCTGAAAATGATATCTGCTATTTCCCCACAGCTCCATCAGTGAGGGTGAGGCCTTTGGTGGAAATGACTCCTCTGTGGGAACAGCGTGCGATGCAAAACCTCCACAGGGACGTCCTGCCTTGCACGCTCTACATCTCTCCTGTCATGGCAAAACCTGAAATGGCTTTTTGAAGACATCTCCCATTAAGTGTGCTGCCTCCAGCAGATGGTCAGGGGACCCGGGGGATGACCAAGCACAGCTGAACTGGGGGAGTTTCCAACCCGCTGGGAATACCCACAGATAGGAGAGGAAAAGGTGTGTGACCCTGGGAGAGTGTTTGCAGAGGGGCAGTTAAATAAGCCGGGTGGAATGAAATCACTTTATCCTGATTAACTTTTAGCCTCAGGCACGACTCTGCACTACCACAAAGTTACAGACCCTCTCCTGCCAAAACCCAGGGCAGGAACATGGCACAGAGTCGCCCTTCACCTCTCCCAGTTTGGGCTGTGCCTCTGGACCTCAGTCCCAGGGCTGGAGGCTCCCAGGACACAGCAGTTGGCAGCCAGGACCAGCCAGGGCTGCAGCTTTGGAGACACACTCCACAAACATCACTGTTTTAGGAAAAACATCAGCAAGGAGTGGTCACGTGTCTCACTCCGGGAGCCGAAGGCGTGAGAAGGGCTTAAAAAATAAAAGAAAGAAAGAAAAAAAAATAAAAAAAAATTAAAAACAAATCTATTCATTGAAGAAAAGCAACCCAGAAAGGAAACCAAAAAAGGAAGCAGTCCCGATGCAGATCCCCCCCAAGAGAGCTGTGGGGCATCCTGAAGAGAAGGGAAATCTTGGACAACAGCATCAGCCTGGGCTGAGCTGCCCCAGCCCACACAGGAACCAGGGGATGGGTGCAAGGTGCTGAAAGTTCTGGGCCCCTCAGTTCAGGGAAGATATTGAGGTGCTGGAGCAGGTCCAGAGAAGAGCAGCGAGGCTGGGGAAGGGACCTGGAGCACAGGAGAGAGGAGCTGGGGGTGTTCAGTCTGGAGAAGAGGAGGCTCAGAGGTGACCTCATCACTCTCTACAACCCCCTGAAGGGAGGTCAGAGCCAGGTGGGGTTGGTCTCTTCTCCGAGACAACCAGCAATAGGATGAGGAGGAAAGGCTTGATCTTGAGCTCTGCCAGGGGAAATTTAGGCTGGATATTAGAAAGAAATTCTTTCCAGAGAGAGTGATCAGGCATTGGAATGGTCGGCCCAGGGAGGTGGTGGATTCTCCGTCCCTGGAGGTTTTTTAAGTGAGATTGGACATGGCACTCAGTGCCATGAGCTGGTAAAGGGACTGGAGTTGGATCAAGGGTTGGAGTCGATGATCTCTGAGGTCTTTTTCAACCCAATCGATTCTGTGATTCTTGTTGTCTCAAGGCTTTTTCATTTTTCTACAGTAAAACTCACCCTCTGCAAAAGGCAGCCTCAACAAGAGGGAGGCAGGTGAGGCAGGTGTGCTGGAAACAAACATTTTACAGCATGGATTCATGCTCAGGACAAACCCAGAGACATGGAGACACTGGTGGGTGGAAGAAAGAATGCCCAGCCCCTGAGTGGAGGCATCATGTACCCACTTGCCCAGCCAGCCCTGGTGTTTGCCCATGGGGAGCACTGCCTGGGGCACAGCAGGGAGTTCCAGGCCACCTCCATTTCCAGATGTGCTACTCTGTGGCTCCTGGGTGGCAGCAGGATGCTCTGATCCTGCTCAGCTACAAACTCAGTACCAGAAGGATAAAAATGATGGCTGGCTTGGACATCTTCCATCTGTGCCAGTTACCAAGCCCAACATTTACCACTCCCTCTAAATGCACAGCCTTCCCTCTGCCCCAGACCCTTCTCATGAGGCCAAGGTTTTCACCAGGAAAGTCCTCTGGAACTGAGAAAAGAGGTAGAAGGCTCCAAAAGAAACACCAGATGTACCAAGCAGTGAAAATGAGCTCTGCCACTGTGTGAGAAGGCACAGGCCTGTATAATATGATATATACTGTACATACTGAAAGAAAGAATATACTTCTCACTGTAAAGTGTTTTATATGCTCACCATCAGGCATACACCAAGTCAATGGATGCTGGCACTTTACATAAATATATGATGATGCAGTGCTATATGTAATAAAAATCTGGAGCCCAAAATATGGAAGCAATTCAAGAAAACAGATCTCACATTTTTGCCTTTGTTACAGTTCGATTCTGACATGCTCTGATTAAAATTCAACATCTGCATGCTTTCAAAATTAAAATATATAGGTATTCATGTTCTCCCCCTTCTACAATGTTTTACTGCTGCCTTTTTCTTCTTAAATATTAAAAACATTACATTATTTTATTTCAGATGTCTCAATATATTACACATCACCCTTTCACCTCGGAGCTTTGGTTCAAATCCAGCTCTTCACTGAGGAAATAGAAAACATCTGAAAATATTTAGTAGTCTCATCTCAGTGTCTAATCACAGTCTGCTCTGACATGACAAAACACAACAAACAAACTGGCTTGCCACAGATGAAAAATGTTTACACAAAAATACTCAGGAGTGTAAGAATGAATAAAGACAACTCGAACTGTGTTAAAGCCCACGTTGTTAAGTAATAAAATATAGTTTGCAGATAATCTGAGCTGCACCTGCCCCTCTGGAAAAAAAATAAAAAAAATAAAAAAATTTAAAAAGCAGGTGATTTAAAGTCCTCACAGCCAAGCAGGTCCTGGCTGCATGTTTTTTTGTTATTCTAAAGTGAAAAGATGTGTCAGGCTACAGTGCAAATATTGTCCATGGGCATCACGGTCTGGAGAGCGTAAGCACCTCGTGATTTAGGAATCTCAGAAGGAAACTTTACTGCCAGTAAATCCTCCTGGACTCAAATATATGCACTTTAAGAGGAGCAAGCATAAATAAGCCTTTGTCTTTGCTGGGGAATTCAGCTGTTTGGTGGGTGGTTGGGAGAGCAGCTGTCCCAATAGACTCCGTGTTGGGCACTGGAACGGGGCGCAGCACGGCTCCATCGTCGGGGCAGGGACCATTTTACCAGGTAAGGCAAAGTGTAGGAGGAAATCAGCCACAGGGAGGTGCAGGATCTTCCCCCAGTGCTCAGCAGAGATGAGACCTCACCTCGAATCCTGGGGGCAGTTTTTGGCCCCTCACAACAAAGACATTGAGGGGTTGGAGCATCTCCAGGGAAGGGAACGGAGCTGGGAAGGGGCTGGAGCAGCAGGAGCAGCTGGGGGGGCTCAGCCTGGAGAAAAGGAGGTTCAGGGGAGACCTTCTGGCTCTGGAACTCCCTGGCAGGAGAGGGGAACCAGCTAGGGGTCAGTCTCCTCTCCCAGGTAATTAGTGACAGGACCAGAGGAAAAGGTTAAGTTGCACCAGTGGAGGTTTTGACCAGATAGCAGGGAAAACTTCTTCCCTGAAAGGTGGTCAGACCTTGGAACAGGTTGCCCTGGGCAGTGGTGGAAGTGTTCAAAAAACACCATCCCTGGAAGTATTCAAAAAACTTGTGGATGTTTCATCTGGGACGTGGTTTTAGTGATGAACATTGCACTAAGTGGACTCAGTGATTTTAGAGGGTTTTTCCAACCTAAGCAATCCTATGATTTTACTATTCTAAAGCCAGTGACAGAATCAGCCCCAGGCCTGCAGCCCCATTCATTCTGTTGCAAGACTGGAGAGCACTGCAATGAGTGCAGGTCCCAGACGTTGGGTGGGGGATCATAATGGACTTGCCGGCCCCTTACAATGCTTAGATTGAACTTGATGGAGGAGGCCACACCAGGGCAGGATGTGTTCCTCCTGATCCTGGGTGCCTATAGGGCTGTATCCCTCCTTCTGTGGGGTTTTAGCAAAACCCCACCAGCCTGAGTGAAGGTCATGAACCAGCAGGGTTCCCATGTGCCTCATTCACCCCAGGGCTGGGCAGCAGAATCAGGCAAATTCTATCACATGTTAAGGGTTACCAGAAGTCCAGCTTAAGTAAAAAGAGTGACTATAAAGATGGAGCAACACTTCCTCTGTATTTCTGTCCTGCATCTACAGTTCCCACCTGTCCTGCCTGCAGCACTTGCCTCATTCCCAGACATGATCCTGCATTGGCTGTTGTCAAGTTATGCTTTACAAGTATTTCTAAGCCAAAGTTTTTCAACCTGCAGGAGCTGACAAGGACCTACCTGGGAAAAAAGGTTAAAATTCCCTGCCTGCTCCATAAGTATCCTACAATACTTTTTTTTTTCTTTCAGGAAGAAATTGTAGTATTTCCTGCTGCAACAGCCAAATTAAGTATGAATATATTACATGCTAATGTTTCACCATATCCCCTTTAATGCAAAATAACATGTATCCCTTAATTCAATAAATTAGGAAGTGTATTTTTTTAAGGGAAAAAAATACCAGTGTAGCTAAGTCTTTGCAGATCTTGGCATGTCTACAATACACAAAGGACAGGCCAAGGAGACATCCAATGACCATGCTGCCTCCAGAAGGCAGCTAAGAAACCTCTCTGGGAGGAAGGCTCTCTCCGTGTGGGCATGGGGGTCCTGGACACTCTTCCCTCCTGCATCCAGCCTGACCCCACCCCTGCTGGAGCACTGAGCTGCTTTCCCACTGCACACACCAGCACGGGGTTTCTTGCCTGGGTAACAATTTCCTCTGCACGTGACTTAGACAATACGCAGAGCATTTTCCATTATGGCTTTCTCCACGGCACCCCTCAGGCTGGGTTTACATTTTATTGTCTGTGCTTCACTTTCATGCACTTTCCTTCTGCTGCCATGTTTTCCTTTTGCCCCTTGATGAAACCTCTCTCTTTGCTGGCCCTATTTATACTCAGGAATGACACACAGGCTGGTTCACACACCTTCTCACCTCTTTGCCCCCGGCACCAACTTACTCCAAACTAATTCCCATTCGAGGTGTGAACACCCCTCCCATCAGCCATGTTGCCCTGCTGGGCAGTATATTAGTAAATTATTTCTTCAGGCTCTTGATTGACATTGTTGAAAAGACACTTTTCATGTGTGTCAGCCTTTGTGGGGTGCAAACGCTTTTAACATGCGTCTAGGATTTACATGGGCTTCCCTGTTCTGCTGCTGCCAAGTTCAGATGCGGTTGGAGCATGTGACATTCTTTGTCCTACTCTTATTACATTTTCCTTTTTATCCATCCCAGCTACACATTTCATATTTTTCATATTTCTGCCCTATGATGTAAAGAACAGCCACTTGCTAAACGTGCCCTTGTCATGCCTGTCCACTCCAGCACGAACCTCCCAAGTCCTGCTGCAACCACTGGGTTTTCCTCTTCCTTTCTTTTTTTTTTTAAAATTTGTTTTCTTTATTTGTCTCCCCTTCTAACATTTTGGGACTCAGCCTTTCAAACAGTGGAGCAGATGCCACGTGTCTGCTGAGCCAGGGTAAGAGACCACACGTGTTCTCATTGAGAAGGACAAACCCAAAGCACCATATGTTTCCTTCCATCCCCACGAGCAGAGATCAGGTCTCATTTCTGGCTCTGCGTGCAGCAGTCCAGCCCCAGAGCTGAGATGTTTCCAGGATGTTTTCCCTCCTTTTCAGACCTTCTGCTCAAGCCCTTCCTGAGTTCCACGCCACCCAAGCCATTGCCATGCCAGCAACATCCCTGCAACCTCATTAAAGAAGCCTCCCACATGTCTGGTTGAGGGCTGGGAGTCTCAGACCCAAGCATGGGCAGGGGGAACAGAGATGTAAAATACCATTTCACTTATAAAAGAGTGCACTTAGAATAGAAAATACTGTAGGGAAAAGGTCATGTTTCTCAGAAGAGCTCTTGCATGCCCAAATGTTGGTTTTACAAGCCCAAACTTCATCATAAACCAGCAAATTCAGGACTGGTTTCCTAAGAGCCCTGTCCAGGAATGGCGTTTTATGGATTAAATGCACCATATGGCATTTGCTAAGTGATTGTCCACTTCACTTCTGAAGTTACTTCTTAAATAAAATGTGTTCTCTTCAGCCTGGGTGAACATCTGTCTTTAAACCACAGCACTGTTGCTTTGTTCCTGAATAAGAGCTGGTCAGCAGTGAAGCACCTCAACATTCATGCTCAACACCTTCCCCAGGGGTTGGTCTGCCATGGTCTCACCTTCCTGGAGCACCCCAGGAAACTGCAAATATTAGTGCAGGCAGAGATTGTGGTTTAAGCCCCAGAACACTGATTATTAACTCTGATTATTAAACATAATCAGCAGACCGTAGACCAGGAAGGACAATCATGTCAACAGAACTATTAAGACACACGCATTTGAGTTGCAGCTGATTATCAGCATCGCATTGGCCAAAATTAAATTAAAAATCACCTGTTTCTTTGGCAGGCAGCACATGGAGAGCTCTCTTAAATTTGCAGCAGGGGAGTCCAAACTCAAATTGTCCTGCTGAGGGAAATCCAACCATCTCCTCCGTCACCATTGTGGGTAGAGGACTGGCCACCGATGGGAATAGTTTCACAATCCTTTTATTGGAAGCATCTGTAGAAACCATAAAACAACAACTACATCAACAGCAACGCAAAGCCATGTTTTCTCACTTCTTTCCGAGCAAGGAGGGTGCCAGAGCAATTCCCCACCCTACTCACCCCCCCTTGCATGGTGGTTGCCTTTGTTCATATTTCACTGCCTGGATCCAGCAGCAAGATTTACGGGCTGGGGCTGAGCTCGGGATGTGCACAGGACTGGGCTCCTGGGACCTGGGCTTGGCCATGCAGAACAGGGGTGCAGAAAGGCTCCTGCAGCTTCAGGGAGGAAGGAATTGGAGGAGGGTTATTCTGGGCCAGATTCCAATGCTCTCCACCGAGGAACAGCTCACCAAAAATCGAGTCCTGGTAGCTAATGAGGTTCCTCATGGAGAAATGTTGTCACTCCGTGTCCGTGGGGTGTCACACCCAAGGACACAATGCCTGGATCCAGACCGATGTCCCCTGCACTCCCTTCCGGTCTTGGTCACCATCCCAGCAACGAGGAGCCCATTTGTTTCGATGTCAGATGACTTCCCTACAACAAAGTGTTCCAGGAGCTCTTGCCAACCTGGACAAGAGCAGCATTTTGGTGCCTTGAGCTCTGCTGGGACCAGGAATGGGACTGATCAGAGTGGAGCCCAATGGGGAGAGGGCTCAGAATGTCAGGAGGATGGTTGTGCAAGAGTGGGATGTGAGATTCCAGGTGCACATCTTGGCTTAGACACTTCCCCATTTTTGTTAAGTTACTACACCAGTCTTGAGTCACCCTGCCCCAGCAAAGGGAGGATGTCGTGTTTCCTGACTCTTCAGGCTCTAGTAAGGAAGAAAGTCTCCTGATCTGTGAAGGGTGGGAAGAGGAGGCAGGAAAACAAAGCAGGGAACAAGACAACAAGCCAGCAGTAGGGTCACTTAGCTCAGCAAAAGCATCTTGTGAGCACACAGGGTTGAGCACATAAATATCCAGGATCTATCCAACATCTGTCTCTTCCCAAACCCTCAGTGATGGTCAAAATTCTATAGGATCAGAACTCCAACACTTCTGGGCAATGGCAAAGCTGGGTCCTGTGTGTGCAACACAGGAGATTTCCTTTTTGCAGTCCTGTGCATGTGTGTGTTTTTGTGGTGCATGTGTTCACGATAAGCCAATAAAAGAAACCCAAGAGAAATACAGACTGGGAAAAATGTAACCTATTAAAGCCCCACAACCTTCCTTCTCCCCCCCTCTTCCCCTGGTTCTTCCTCTTTTTCAGTTTGTCTAAATATACCTGCAGGCTTTTTCTCTTGGTTTAAGTGTGCTCTTCCATGGATGGCTTTCAATGTATGTTAAAGTCTCTGGCTGCTGCCAGCTTGGACTTTTCGCACTGTGCGTCTCGGCTTTCTCTTCTATTAAGACAAAGTGCTGGCACTGCTCTTTGACCAAGTGCATTGTTCATGGTACTGAGCAGCAATTTTCCATCTCTGACTGTCTTTGGGCTCACCCCAGGAGGAAGGGTGAGCCTGGTTTGTTAAGCTCTTGTTTCCCAGAGAGCAGCAACATCTGGAGCGCGGGGTGGGCTGCTGGCACGCCTCAGCGGAAAGGAATTCGGCACGGGGTGAGGTCTGCCCAGCTCCAGAGGTGTCACTGCAATCGGTTCTGGTGGCAGAGAAATAAAAAAGGCCTGCCTGAAACAGCACAAGGAGCACATTTCGGTCTGGGCTGGGCTGCTCTGGGATTTTGTTTCCTCCAACAGGGAGTCAGGAGGCCCAGGATCCATGTTGGTTTTGGGTTTTGCCATCCAAAGCTACATTTTCCTCTGTTACTATGCTGTATTTTTCCACCTGTGTTTGCCTTGATGCATAACTCAGTGTGTTGCCTTCATCAAGGCAGGTGTAGAAGATGATTCTGGTACTTGGTTTCAGTACCACATTTAAAGTTCCTGAAAACCCCTCCCAAATGCAGCTGCCCCCTGCAAGTCACGGTATAGAAACCACCTTTGGTTGAAGATGGGTAGCACATGACACGGTCAAGAATGTGGGCATCCTCCCTGCCTCTCTTGGGTGTCATTTTGGTCGAGGTGAGATGAGATGCCCTGAAACAAGCTGGTCTATTGCTTTGGGACTCAGACCCCCAAGATCTATACTCGAGACTCCTGTATGTCATTCCTCCACAGCTTCTCACAAACATGCTCCTTTTCCCCATGCTCTTATAAACTCCAGATTTGAACCTTTCCTTCACCTGAAACCTTTTCCCTCTCAATAGTCCTGGAATCATGTGTAAAAGAAACCTCTCTAGATGGGCCTTCCCCATACGATGCTGAGAGGCGATAACTGAACACCACCCCTCAAAATGTTTATGCCCTTGGTCTCCATGTGTGTTTGCAATTGTACTGCTGGAAGAAGCCCACCATCACAGCGGAGATGAAAGCCATCCAGCATGCAACTCCTAGAAGTTCATTTTGGCTGCCAAGCCAAATGTGGAGATAGTCTCTAATTAGAAGTGTTGCCTCTGCAGCAGTGCAGAGCAATAACAGCAGTGGAATTTGTGTGAAGCGTGTGCTCCTCTCACATGGCTATGGTGAATTAAGCAAAAATGTCAAACTCAGGCTGCAACCAGCAGACAAATTGCATCATGTTACATGTTTACACGGCACGGTAGCCTGACTGAGGAGCGCTGGTGAGCACGCGCTTCTGGAGAGGCATTGATGATGTTCATGCTAATTTGGGTTCAGACCCAGAAGAGTCTGTGATGTTCCCCTCTCCACCTTTTCAGACTGCTGTGATGATGATTAAGAAAAGATAGTTTCTAGTTAATGCCTGTCATCGCTTGGTTTTCATGCACTGAACCCCAACAGCTGGAGTACACTCAGGCATGGTATTCCTCATTTGCTGCAACATTTATTTATTTAGAGCTGACTCCTTCAGAGATGTTTATCCTTGCAGAAATATTTGCAAGCATGGGGAAATCAATGAAAAAGCTCTCTGCTGAAATAATACCTCTGCCTGATTTTACTTTACAGGCTTTAGACCTTCCTGTAATGGACACAGAAATGGTACTTACCTATGGATAGCCAGGAGTTGCAAAGACCACGCAGTTGAATGCATGGTAGTGTGTTGCACCATCACAAATACATCACATTTCTTACAGAAAGAATAATGTTTTAAGGATTTAGGAAGTTCTTACTGGGTCTGTTATTATCTATGGACGTAATCCTCACCTGAAAAGTCCTCTTTCCCCCTTTTTTTTTTCCTGTAGCAGAAGCTCAACCTACTCCAACATCAAAAGAGTGAAAAAGAAAATAACCAGAACCTTCCAGGAATTATATAAAGAGCAACTTTTTCTTATATGATGACAATATGACTTTAAGACAAAATGTTCCCAAGACCTGTGAAACTTAGAAATAATTCCTCCATCAAACACAGGTGTCTGGTCTGAAGCCTGGAGAGCCAGACCTGCTCTCAAGGAGTGTGAAGCTCTTGGTTTCCTCCTCTGCACCGAACACTGTCACTACCCCCAGCCCCTTCGGCAGAGCACGTCGCTACACACCAGGCAGGAAAAAAAACCAACAGTGAAAACAAACTGGCCAACCCCTCTGGGCCCTTCACAGGGTCAACAGAGGCCAAGACACAACTAGAAGATTGATTTCTCTGCACCTGCAAGAATTAGTCTGTTTATTTAAATCAGACCAAAATTAAAAAAAAATAAAAAAACAACAACTCACAAACCAAAATCCAATGTTCACATATTGCAACATGCTTATACCTTTTAATAAAACTAGAGCAAGCCTGGTGCCCCCCTGGTGCCCCTCCAGTTGCAGACTGGGGTTATCTCAGCCTGGAGATGCCTAAGGCAGTGCTGAAGCACCATGTCTTCTCCAGGAATTGCCCCTGTGGTAGTTTGCTCTTAGTTAACTCAGCTGTGCCTGAAACACCTGACTGTGAACAATTCTTCCCAGAGAAGTCTTGTGCAAGCAGAACAAACAATTTTCCCCCTAATAAAAGCAAGACCTTCGAGGCTGATGGAGCCAACAAGTTAATCAAGTTTCCTACTAAACAGGAAGTTGTGGGACTGTGGCAGGAGGAGTAAATTAGTGTTTTGGCTAAAGAGAGAGCAGAGAGGAATAATACAAATTAACCACTGGGGGGGTTTGTTTATTTGTCAGGAAAATACCCTTCCAATGTACCAGTTTGGGCAATATCCAGCCTGATAAGGCTGGCAGTAAAATCAAAGCAAGTTGCAGGAGCTTCAGAAAAGGGAAGGGTAAAGCCACCACAGGCATGAGGACTGTTGTAATTAAACCAGTCCCACTATTAACATTTCTTATGACTGCTACCACAGTAGTTGTTATTACCACTAATTACAACTGCAGCAATACTTGCACTGCAGCAGGGTTTGGCTTTTCTGCCCCGGAGGTGGATCCCAATGTGTTGTTCAAATGTGGAACAAAACTAACAGCCCCAACCCCAAAAAAAGGTTTACAATACATCTTACAAAGGAGAATAAACTCCCTGCTTGTTCCATTCTCATCCATATAAGCCAGGCTTCCACTTTCAAGGACTTGCACATTTTCCTGTCATCTGATGGGCAATTAGTCCAGTGCATCCCACAATGGTGGCGACAGACCAAGTGAAGAAGAGCAAAAAAAGTGCAGACAAAAATGCAATCATGTCATTTCTGCACGACATATGACCACATTTTGCTTCGAGCTACCAAGCAGTGCTATGGGATGTGTGTATTCATGTGAAAATACACCCAACCAGTCATTGAGATATATACAAAATGGATGATTCATGATAATTGTTACGCTGGAATTGCTCGACAAAGAGAGAGAAGAAAGCTGTTGATTACCAGGCACCTCGAGAAAGACCACAGCTACAGATAAATTTAATGCTATGGTCACTGTGGACGTGCAGATTTCTGCCTGCAGACTAACAGACAGGCCTGTGAAAAGAAATGAAGAAAAGCATGCTCATGAGATCCGAAACAACTGGAAAAAGTTGCACATCCACCAACTCGAAAAGGGTGAAAGTCACCGAGTCACAGCAGTTGAGACCATTCAGCAGGTCAACAAGCAGCACTCAAAGGTCCTAATGGGCAATGCACCCTTTCTGCCCTTAGGTCTGTGAAATAGTAAAGTTCCAGTGGCAGAGAAGGCCACAAAGAAAACACACAGATCATAGGCTAGTTATGGTTCTTCAGTTCTTTGGGATTTATCTTTCTCAAAGAAAAAGCAGCCTTATTGAACCCAAAGTACACTGGGCGACTTGAAAGTGTAAGTATTTGTTGGATCAAAGTATGCATTACTTCAAAAGCATAAAATGCCTAGATTTTGAAGGCAATAAATCTTCCTCTGTAAAATTCATGCATATATAATTTATATGATAAGCTTAATACTGAGATTTTTAACTTGGCTTCCAACAGACATGAGATGCAGACAATTATGTTCCCTAAGAGCAAGCCCGTCTGTCCCCTCTCAGTCCCAAAGAAAATAACTTTTGAGCCCCTTTTGAGCCAATTTCAACCAATTTTGGCATAAGGATAGAGGGCTTGAGGGTATTACGTTCCCATATGCTTTGTGATAGTCAATGGCCAGGTAGGAGTGGCAGACTCATTAGCACATGCCTTGAAGGAATGTCCCCAGAGTAGACACAACCCTTCCTTAGACCTCAGAGAATCCAGGAAGACCTCAGGAATGCTCAAATAGGGACGTCTGAACCAACAGCTTGAGTGGAAATTCACATCAAAACATGAGACTTGTTGATCTCCTACTTGTTGAAAACACCAATTGCTGGCCCTGATGGCAGTGACAGTGTCTTCAGAACACCTTCCCATCCCAATTCTCCACTTACTGCAGTTGTTTCTTCCCATTTAATGGGAGCCCCACTGCATTTTTATGCCTTAACTCATAACTGTCAGGCTATCTCCTAACATATGGAAACAATTCATTTTCTTTGTCATCATTTGGATCTGAAACTCGGGTACTCTGAAATGTAACTATACATGAATTTCCCTGAACTAATTACATAATATTTATCCTATTTTCTTTAAAGTAATACTTGCTAGCTAAGAAATGAAGAACTGCATTGCTTATAATAAACTCTGCATGCTACATTGTAATCTAAACTGTACAGTTATATATGGTGAAGAGCTAAAAGGTTTGAGTTATTCCCCTTGGCAAACATTTTTTTAAGGATTGCTTAAATAAGCAGTACAGAAACCAGATGTCATTTGGTAAGAGTATCTGAATGACCAAAAATTTGCTGTCTGGGTATTTTTTTTTAAACTTTATAAAAACATGAGAAATTCTTTGGATTTATATCATATTTAGCAGCTGTGAAACAGTGCAAACATCTGTTTGTACCTATAGGGAGCTGACCTACGGGGTCCTCATCTCTTAATCACCAAGCAACAAGCTAGTCTCATATACATAGTTTATTGTTTTCTTTTCAGCTGCCTCCTGCACTTCAAAGTTTTTATACTCTCATGTTCTATTATCACGGTGAGAGGGACAGTCCATTCATTATAAGCCCAGATCTGTGCAACAGCTCATCAAAATTGCCATAAAGCACCCTGGACACAGAACTGCCCTCAAACACAGCCATAAGTAGCTTTGAGTGTGTCATGAAAACTGTTGCTTCCCTTTTTTCCCCCAATATTATTTGTTGTTGGTTTGCTGCTGTGGGTTTTTGGGTTTTGTTGGTTTGGGTTTTTTTTTTACATAAAGGCTGGAAGAACAGAAGATGAAAAGGAACAGAAGTCTCTTTTTATAGCCAGTCTTACTGTGGGAAGAGGAGTTGACAAGACAGCTCTGTGAGATCCCATACACTGTATTTTTCCAGGTTTTCATAGTTGTCAGTTATTATAGAAAAAGACTGTTATCATCTAAATCCATACAGCATCCCAGTGACTGGAAAAGAAGGAAAATAAAGCAACTTTTGTGGATATCCCCTCCCAAGGAGGTTCTTCTGCTATGCCTATGTCCAACACAAAGCCTAAGTCCTCTGTCTGGCCTTCTGAAATAACGCAAGATGTGGAGGGGAGAACAAAGTAATTTGAGAAGTTTTGCCCTACTCATTACCACATTATTTACATACTCACTTCATCCTTTAGTGATTTAGCCAGGAGCAAAATTTTTCAGCCTCTGTGACAGTCTCTCCCCCTTCCTCCCCTAATGTAATATTGACTTTGGGACCCCAATTTTTATGCAGTGAGAGAAAGGTGCAAACAGCGTGGAAGAAAAGATTTGTGGGCCTTGGACACGAGAGTGGAATCAGCACTCCCAGATATACTATGAGAGCTTAAGCCATACTCTGTACTAAGTCTGAAAACAAATGAGAAACACTGTATGATTCCACCCCATTACAGTACAAATAAATCATTTCTGGAAATCTAAAACAAATGGTCCAAGCTCAGCTCTATGGATGATTCAAATGCAAAAAAGCTGCTAATTCTAAAAGGCAGATGCAAGTAACCAATTAAGAATGCAGGAAAAAAAAAAAAAAAAAAGAGTGTAGCTTGTTTAGCAGGAAGATGTTAAGGCCACAGAAGTGGGTCTTCCAATCACCTTTTTTGGTATTCCTGAGCAAACATTCTTTTTTGCTTACGTTAATATGGAATGTATTATGACAACGTTCTTATGGATATCCATGCCTTTTGTCTATCAGTACTTGCAGATACATTCAAAACAGCTGCAAATATTTTTTAAATTATGTAAAAGTCCCAAACACTTTGAAAAGAATATTAATATCCCTTTAAAACAGCAGTGTATTCTATTAAATTAAAGATAGGAATTTAGAGAACCAAAAAACCCCGTTGTTAGCATTAACATTTTCACTGCTTTCAAACGCGGCCGGCTCAGATAAAGCTTCGAATTATTTTGGTTAAATTTAAAAGCATTATGGTGTTTGCACATTTGGATGACAAAGCACATTATCACACTTAATTTACAAGGAAAGGTTTGTCTTCTCAAAGCTCAGCTGGTTTTTTACAACTATTTGAAAAGATACATGATTTTTTTTTTATACAGCACCTCTTCCTACAACTTTTCTTCTTTTCATTCTGCAGATCAGCATCGCTACAGTCCCGTTCCTAGGGAGGATGGAGTTGTTATTTCTCTTAGTGCTGCTTCCTCAGTCTTTCAGCCATAAAAATAAGGAGAAATCATGAAAAAAAAATATGACCTAGGAGGGGTTTTCAGAAGGGATTTGGCCAGGGGAGATAGCAAGTCTTGTAATGAACCCCTCAACCATCTTCCTGTGATGGCCTTTTCACATCCATGAGAAGCAGGTTGGCATCAGGTAGGGAAGTTATGGGGCATGAGTGGATCTTTCTGCCCCCTCTACCAGAGTCTTGAGGAAGATAAAATACTAATTAGTGCTTTTCCCTGGCCATGGGAGCAATGCCACAGGGGCACTGGCATTACCAAAAGATTGCTGTGAAAACACCACGGGAAAGTGTTGATGGTCAATGGGTCTTCAAATCCAGGCACAACTTCTTACAGGTCCTGGCCAAAGGGAAGGAGAACCTTCTACAGTCATCACACCCTTCCACACAGCATTTCTGGGGAACACCTGCTCTGGAAAGGCCAGAAAAGAAAGGACAGTGATAAAGCATCCAGGAGAGCTGAAACACCACACTCTGAAATGGTCACACAAAACCACATATATGGAAAAATGACTGAAACGTGGAAAAGTGTTTCCTGGCTCTTGGGTCAACCACTATTTTTAATTTTAGGAGACACCCATTACATAACCTGGATGTAGCACAGGCTCCTCGAGAGGGTGTTTTCCTACATTTCTTCTGGCTGTTTCTTTCCTCACGGACTGCAATGTCACATCTTGTGGTCGAGTGTGTGCAGCTCCATTTCCTCCCCCCTAGCATGGGGGGATTTTTTTTTTTTTTTTAAACTGAGATTAAACAGCTAATAAACACAAACTTCATGTCCCATAAATAATTTTGTGCTTGTCAGCTCACTCAAAGAATAATCAATAGTCAGTGCATGAAGTTTTCTAGTACAACAAAATAAACTTGGTGTTTACTCTTCCCAGAGACACATATGAATTCTCCACTTTATTTTGTTCCTAGCTAAAATATCAGCTATAATTAAAAACAAACAAACAAATTAAAACAAAACCAAAAACAAAAAACAAACACAAACAAACAAACAGTGACTTGGTTACAGGCAGTTGGATGCCTTCAAAACTTTTGGAAACAAGACCTAGACCTAAATAGTTCCCACATCTGTGGAGGCTCCCTTAGCATTTGGTGAGTCAGGAGATAAGCCCTGGTCAGAAACTGCCTGCACTGCTTGGATGTCTCCAAGTGCTAATTCCTTGCTCAGTCTTCTTCCTGTTGGAGCAGCTTTTGGTGGTATCAGTCCCTCCCTGCACCAGCCCTGACTGAGTCAGCTCATGTAACACTTAATCTGTGCTAAAAACACGGAATATTCTGTTTACCCATTTTGAAATATTGGCCTCTGAAATTAAACTCCAATTTATCTGAGACTGGAAAAATCACAGAACCACAGGATGGTTTGGGTTGGAAGGGACATTAAAGTTCACCTTATTCCAATCACCTGCCATGGGCAGGGACACCTCCCACTATCCCAGGTTGCTCCAAGCCCCATCCAACCTGGCCTTGACCACTTCCAGAGATGGGGCAGCCACAGCTGATCTGGGCAACCTGTGCCAGGGCCTCAGTGTTAACTCAGACCAAATTACCATCATAAAAGGATCAGATGATTCTTTATTGGTCCCAGTGACCAAATACCAAAACAGTATAAAGTCTCATTTTTTATCTGTCACTTTTGAACTACCCAAGAATTGTGTTCCTTCTGCTCTGCTTGTTTGGACAGAGGCAAAGCAACATATTCAAGGCATTAGCATTTTTGTTTTTCACCTTTACCTTCCACCTCCTGGGTGGCACTTATCAAATGTGCTTTTGCACCTGTACCTAATTTAAAGGTTATAGTTCACCCATTAACCCTGCTAACACCACCCAAGAGGCCAAGCAGCAATATTAATTTAGTGTTATCTGCAATTCTGTGCTAAAACACTGATTAAAAATAAAAAAGGTCTCTCAGCAATGTTTATGTGTTTAATTATAGATCTGTAATTACCTCTACAGTGTGTTATCTGTGTTATATTTTTTATATCATCTACTATATGTTATATATTATATGGAATATAAATCATTAGGGATCTCAGCACAGGGGCACTGTTTTTGACTCCACAAACTCCTGTCCTGACTTTCCCTTGAGCCAACCTCCTCCACTGGTGCAAAAACACTCTGCAATTCAGCAGGGGGTGCTTTTTGTGTGGCATTCCCAGAAACCCCAGGAGTCACCACCTGGTCTTCCTCATTCACCTGAATTATTTGTTCTTCTCTGGGCATGTTTTACTGTTTCTCCCCTCTCCTCTCCGCACCAGCCCTATGTTCTGCCCTCTCCACTCCTTGCATGGTGCAAAGACCCCTTGAAAGCTCTGTCCCAAACTTCTCCTCTGAGTCCTTGAGGAGCAGGAGAAAGCTCTGCCCAGGGAGCACCCAGCTCCTTCCCAAATTCCCCCAGGGTTCAGCAGAGGCTCTGCTGCCCCACAGCTCGTTCTCTGTGCCGTGCTGAGCTGTTCTCCCCCTCTCTGCAGCCAGTTTATGGGATCTCACACCCCACAAGAAACAGCACAGAGTAACCCAGCCCCTGCACCCAACACAAAAAAACACCGGAGTGAGGAGGAGCTGAAATTTGCTGTGTCTGCATGTGGAAACAGCTCTGCTGTCTGTGCATGTGGTCACCTGGCAATTCCAGCAGACAATTTTTGGATTATAACTCCACTACCCACTCAGCTACCAATTCTTGCAACCTGTCCCTGCCAAGAAAACTCCAGGAGAAATAAAATCCCCTGAAAACTTCGCTCACAATGCTCCAGCTCAGAGTTTGGCAGCTTCTCTTCAAAATTAAGTGATTAAAGCAGTGCTAATAAGACATTCATCCCCTGGACCTTTTTCCTTCAAATAAATATGCAGAGCTCTGCATTACAGGTGCACGCAAAATTGTTTAAATAGACATCTTGGAAGCCCAGGGGAAAAAAATAAAGGACACTCTGGCAAAAAGTTCCCCAAAAGACTTGAAAATATAAGTGCATAAATAACTCTTTTTTTGGACCGAAATCTGCAGACCTTAGCAGATGTGTCCAAGCTAAACCAAACATCCAGGGAACTGGATCTCCTTTCTGATGAGAAATAATGAAGAGCACTGCACTGGCAACGAGACAGGCTGGAAGAACCTACTGGTGTTTTCCAGCTCTGACTTCCGTGATAGCTGAGAGTTATCCTTAGGCATTGGCTTGATCCATCAATGAGGTTAGTTACTGAGAGCCCAGGGCTGGCAAGTCTGCATCCATACTGACCTGGAAGCACTCAAACATCCATGGAGTGAATAGGATTACAGGATACTTACAGGCAAGCACGTGCCCGTGTCTTTATGGGAGTGGAAGCACTGGAAGGATGATGGTATAAAAAGGGGATGGGGGGTGAGACTCCTCTTAGGAAGAGGAAAAAGAGGGGGGCCATTTTTTTCGAACAATTTTTTTTTCTAATGTTTAAAAAATGCCATCTTTTCTAACACTTAAAAAATGCCACCGTGGAGGTGTCAGCTTAAATTACCAGGGAAAACACTAAGGCAAAGAAAGAAATCACATTCCTCAGACCTGCGTGAAGGTGTAAAGGGGATATTTTCAAGGGGGGGATTTTTTCAGGCCCTGCTCTAACAGTACCTGCCATTGTATTTGCAGGGCAGGGTGTAAAATCTGCTTACAGGATTTTCAGCTGCAGTGCTACACTTGCCAAGCCTTTATGTCGCAGGGCTCTGCTCCTCCGAAGGTGAAGTCCACGGCAGAACCCTTTTCCTAAACAGCAATGGGAGCAGGAGCAGGCCCGGAGTTTGTAAATATTAACCTATTTCGAATGTCAGATTATTTACTCTGCACTCCTACAGCCACCCAGGCCAAGTGGATGGGGGCCAAGTTTGTTAACAATAGCTCTTGGCCAGGACTCGCCGTAGCAAAGGTTAAATCCTGTTTGCCTTCTTCCAGTGCGGAGCCCCATCGACTCCTCCAGTGGCTCTGGGAGGGTGACAGGCTTTGACACCGGGATCTGCCCCCGGTTTTGTGGGATGCAGAGAGCCCTGAACCTCCCAGCACAGCAGCCAGACCCACCACAACGAGAGGCTGAGCCCAGCTGAGAAGCCATTCTGGGTTTGTCACCTCTGAGGACAAATTTGCTGCCACACCACTCAGGCACATCCATCTCAGCCCTCCCCATGGGGCTGCATCTCACCGGGAGCAGCCGTGGCTGTGGCGGGGATCTCAGTGAGAAAGGAGGTCACAGAATCCCAGATTGGTTTGGGTTGGAAAGGGAGCTCAAAGATCACCTTGTTCCAACCCCTGCCATGGGGGGACACCTTCCACTAACCTAGGTTACTCCGAGCCCTGCCCAACCTGGCCTTGGACACTTCCAGGGATGGGGAAGTCAGTGGTTCACTGGGAAACCTCTGCCAGGGCCTCACCATCCTCGCAGCCAACAAGCCATTTCCCCTTGTCCTGCGTGTCCTCACATGCACATGGGACACCCCTGTTTGCAAGGTCCAGTCTTGCCTCCTTACTGATCAACCATGCAACAGCAAGCAGTGGAAAGCAGCTGCTGCTCGACCACAAATCTCCAAGCCCACACCAAGGAACAGCCACGGGATGCCATGATGGTCCATCCCAAAACACTCTTCGCACAGATGGAGGAATTGCCTTTACCAGAAGGAACAGCAGAGGTACTGACTCACCCTGCAGGCCTTCCTCACTCTGTGCACCATCCTCCTCTTCCTCCCAGCCCTCTCCCTCACCGCTGGTGCCACTGCAACAACACACGCTGACCCACAGGGCGTGCTTTGCCCGGCGTGACCCGCACAGATGGTTGGCAAAGGGAGGGCTCGCCAAGAGGAGCCAAGCGGCCACAGCGCCTTTAGCTGGGAGCACTCCCATCCAGAGACATTCCTGCCCTGATTAGGAAGGTTGAGTGGGAGCCAGGGGTGGGTCAGTGACCTCCTTCCTGTGGCTGCAGCCATTCCTGCCACGACTTGGATCACACCTCTCAGAGACACTCTCGAGTCGGGCACGGGAAGGTCACGGCTGCAAACGCGCCGGCGGGGAAGGAGGAAGAGCACGGGGATGGAGGGGAAGTTCACCGGGGTTCAGCCAAAGCTGGGTCCGGAAGAACAGAGCTCTGATAAAAAGGAGAGAGGAATTGCAATGGACATGACCCCTCTCATCCCTTCTCCACTTGGTGCAAGGTGCTGGATGCATTGAGACTGGAGAGACAAGCTCCAGCAAACTCACAGCTCCGAGTGGGGTGAAGAAAACAAGGTACAGACCTAGTGCCACAGCTCACCTTGATGGAAATCCAAATCTCCTTGTTGGATCGGGGTATTTCTCATCTCTCCTTGTACCCCTGTTGCGAACCGTCCCGCTGAACTTGGACAGGTTTGCTGCGCTGCACACACTGTGTGCTCTACAACACAGGAAAGACTAAACAAATCTCTCCAGGCAGCCAGGGTCAAGCCATACCATTTTTATCCCAGAAGCCAAGAAGGAGAAGATTGCACTTCCTAGCAGGGAAAATAACGACGCAGCAAAATGAAAAAAAACAAGGGAAGCGTTACTCAAATTATCTCCGCAGCGAGTGGAGGGATGGGAGTCCAGAGAACAAAGAGATCAGATGACCAGATGGGACAGATCAAGCTGACCACAAAGCCTCTGTCCAACATTTTTTGACAACTGACAGAGCCATATGTTCATGAGGATTGTGGGATAACTGGGAAGGGTGTGTGGACTTGGAGAGAGCCCGACCGCACTCGGAGCTGTGCGGCTGCAGGGTATGAGCCAGGGAACCTTTGGGGTGCGACCCAGACCACAGGCCTGCACCCTGTGAAGGGAGAGGAGCTGGTAGATCATTTAGCTCACCTCATGATGGGCTCTGACCAGCCCTTCTCCTGGGTTTCCTCATGTTTGGACCATCACTAATGAGCCATGTTCTGGGGGGAATTCTTAGGTCATTTATTTTGCATCATGTCTGGTAGGAGAGGTAGCAGGACCATGGCTAATTAGGAAAGCAGACAGATAGCACCAAACAAAACCAAAGACAGAGGGATCATGTCCGTGCACACAAAGGATGGGAGTGACCCTTTCTGCCAGCTGCCCCATGGGCAGGAACATCCACACTCATGGAGAGCAGAAGCAGCACATCCCAAATGGCCCATCATGGCCTTTGGGCGACGTCCCTATAAAAAACACACTTTCCTCATTTATTTTGTCAGCTGCTCCTTTTGATTACTTAGTGCATTCCAAAGAGTGCATGGAAATATGGTGGATGATGTTCTGCAAAGGGAAGGTGACAGCTTTCAGGAGTCGTGAGTAATGGCAGGTACCCTGCTGGAGATGTGTAGGGACACTCAGCCCTGCCCTGGAAATGTGCAGTTTGTCACATCTGAGTTGGTTCATACCACACGTGGCAAAGTCAAAACCCTCCTCAGCAGGACACAGGACCAACCAGCCACAACTACAGGCAGTAGTTTTTCTCTCCTTTAAAGTGAAGAGAATTTATGCCCATACTATTATTTAATTTTCACCCTGAGATGACCGACCAAGGGACCATTTCACACTGTGAGTTTTCAAACTGGCCCTGGGCTTTGACAGAGCCTTGGAGTCCTTCTACAACCAGAGTAACATGCACATCTTCCAGTAAAGAAGTAAAAGAAGTGCCAAAAAGCACCAACCATGGGCAGAGGTGTGCTCCTGTCTGCCTGCAAAACACCTGCTGGACACCCTCAAGCTGCACAACAGCAGCCCCAAGACCCCTCTTGCAGCTCTTTCCCCACCACCTCGAGGCTCACACGAATCACACACCATTACCTGAATCCCCACATGATCCATATTTTTATTTCACCTCCAAGAGGCCAGATTTCTTCTTCATCAGCAGATCCAGCCTGTGCTCTGTGCCTTTCTGTAACTCCCTGAAATTCTTGTCCAGAGAATAAAACTCTGTAGCTTATTTCTCATCCTAAAGGCTTGTGGTGTTTTGGGGGGATACCGCTGCTGGAATTTATATCCCACAGGTTGCTGTGGTGGCCAAAAGCTCAGCAAACATGCATGGACCAAGCCCCTGGTACTCCCAGTGCCACGTTCAAACCTCTTGTACACAGTGAAGGAACCAGTCCAGAGGAGGCCACCAAGCTGATTAGAGGAAACAAACACCTCTGCTACAAGGAAAAGCTGAGAGAATTGAGATTGTTCAGCCTGGACAAAAGAAAACTCCAGGGTGAACTTCTTGTGGCCTTTCAGTACCTGAAGGGGTTCCAGGAGAGCTGGAAAGGGACTTTTGACAAGGACCTGGAGGGAGAGGACAAGGGGAATGGCTTCCCACTGACAGGGGCCAGGGTTAGATGGGGTCGTGGGTGGAAATTGTTCCCTGTGAGGGTGGGCAGGCCCTGGCACAGGTTGCCCAGAGCAGCTATGGCTGCCCCATCCCTGGAAGTGTCCAAGGCCAGGTTGAAGGGGCTTGGAGCAACCTGGGATAGAGGAAGGTGTCCCTGCCAATGGCAGGAGGTGGAGTGAGATGGTTTTTAAGTTTCCTTACCTTAATTATTGTATGATTCTATGATTTCCTTAAGAAAAAAAAAAACAAAAGGTGTGTGTGGGGGGGAACCTTGTGAACAGCAACATTCACATTGTGACTCTGCCACCCGAACGCTCTGAAGGAGCCTGGCACAGCAGCACGACCAAAAACTCAGCAGGGAGGGAGTTTCCCATCACTGCGACGGGAACATCCCCCTTTGCCAGGACGGCACATCTGCTCCACAGAGTGGCCATCACCCCGCAGGAGCTGGACCCCACGCAAGGAGTCCATCCCTCCGTTCCATCCCAGCAGCCCTTCCCCGTCCTCCCCCACGCCCTGGATCCAGGCAGCGCTGCTTCCCAGGCAGATGCGAGCAGCATCCAGGTTGGCGCACCCCGTGCGAGCCCGCTCCCGACGGGTAATGTAAACAGGGCTGTCGGGCGCAGCGAGTGCTGCCGGGCTTTGATCACACCCAGCTGCATGTCCGACCTCTCCACGGGGCCACCGTGCTGCCCTTCCCTGCCCCAGCCGGCTTGCGGGGACGGGAAGGAAGCTCACACGGCTCTGCGACTCGCACCAGCAATTTTGGGATGGGGGGGGGGAAGCATTCGGGCTGTGCCAGGAGCCGCTCCCTGCGTCCAGCCCTGAGACAGGGAAAAATGATGCCTTGGGTTTAGGGATTTTGAGCTCAGATGTGGTTCGCTGATGGTTTTTGTCCACCAGCAACCCAGGGAGATGGAATAGGATCTTCCTTCTCATGGCTGAGCCCTCTCCCCCCCAGATCACTTCACTTCCCCTGTTTAAATGATCCAGGTTTAAAAACATCTCAGCTGGGGGAGTGTTGATCTTTTTACAGGTCTGGATCACCCCAGGGATGCGGTTCATGTCCCGGTCTGCAGGTGGTTTCTCGCCCAGCAAGGGGCACATCTCTCCTTACATCCCACCCAGCTGGTGCTGCTCCATCATCCCTTGGGATCCACAGGCTGGTCTTGGCAAACACCCAGCTCCTGCGAGCACCAAGGGAGGGAAGGGGATGCAGTTACAGCTGCAACGACATCCCTTGCTGATGTGCCAACAAGAAACCTCACAAATAGTCATTTTGCACGTCAAGTTTTCCAGAATTCTCATTTTTTCCTCCCTGCCACCTTAAGATCAGTTTTACCCTGTTGTTTTTTCTATTTATTACTGAAAGTATATGCCTTTCACCTGTTACAAGGCAACCACAGCCTTAGGAGAGACAGAGTGAACAAATTGGCTTTTTTTGGTACAGATTTTGTCTACAACTCTGTGATCCCTCTGTGCTGGTTGGGAGGAAAGTGTCTGAGGCTGGAAAACACCAGCATTTTCTGCAGCAGCCTTTTGGAAAGTAGTAACAGCTCAATGAAGTGGTTGGGAGTTTACAAGGGCTCGGAAAAAATTGCCTCCTTATAGTAAGTGTTAATTATATGACTAATTAAATAGAGAGGAGGTTGAAACACTCTCCTAGTCATAACCTGTGTGCTCCCTGCCTGGTCCTTGCGTGACAGAGAAAACACGGAATGAATCCTGTTTGGCCTTCATGGCAGGAAGTGGCTACTAAACCAGCTCTGACTTCTAATTTATTTACCTGGGAAGCTGTAAGGAACTGTTTTAAAATTGACCAACGTTTCTGCTACTTAAAAAAAAAAAACAAACCCACCAGCGATTCAGTAAAAATACATTTGGAACCACCTGGATTTTAAGAAAGAGATATAAAAGGCCGCTTTGTTTATGTTTTTCAGCAATGGTATGTTGGCTTCTTTTTTTTCCTAAATGACGGCAAAGAAAAAAAAACATTATGTTAAATCTCTTATCTTTACACAAAGTGGTTGCAGCTATCATAAAACACACACATTGTGTCATTCCAAAACAGAAACGGGCCCGTGGTCAAACATTCTTCAGATTACCTCCTCTCTTTTTTTTCCTTTATGATTTTGTGGGCATTAATAAAGTTTCGCATATTCAAGTGAGGTGCTTTGTTCCTCCAGGGAGGAATTAATCACATCCTTCTGGAGAAGCACAAAGAAACCACGGGGCTGTGAAAGTCCTCCATGATGCCCAGTGCTGTGGCACCAACCTGTCGCTGCTCCCATGAATTTTACAGTGCCAGAAGAGATGGCAATGGGTCTGTGATACTGAAATCTGGGGCCAATAGAAGGATGCCTTGTCCAAAGCCTCTGCTCGACTGTGGGCAGCTCATTTAACCTCCCCAAGCCTTTGGGTCCATAGAATAAGCTGAAAAGTCTCCTTCCGTGGGGGATTTAATTTCCATCCAATGGGAGTATATCTCAAACACTTCAGACCTGGAGCTTCAGGGCAAAACAGCTTTTTCCACGGTGCCAGGGTGATCTGAGCTCACCAGGCTGCCACAGGGAAGCTGGCAAGGACAGGCACTTCCACCCACTGTCCTCTCCCTCCCCACTGCCAAAATCCAATCTCACACAGCTGGCCAGCTTCCATCCACCTGGGCAGGACCTGCTCTTTGAGGGCAGGGTGTAAAACCCTGAGCCAAGCCCAGCTAGAGAGCATCAGCCAGCCCCAGTACTGAGGGGAGCTCAGCCAAAACTTAAGCTCTAAATATAACAAAAACACGGGAGGTGGAAAGCAAACACTGAGTGTTAAGGTGTGCTGCGGCTCGGGAGGTGACGTGGGAGAGGTGGCAGCACAGCTGCAGGCTGCCCTGAGCCCTGGAATGGTCCATGAGTCAAGAATAAAATGCTGTCAGCACAACCAGAAGGATGTTTTGGCAAAGCTCAGCACTTCTGATGCTGTTGGGGCCATTGGGTACCTGCTGGCCACCTGAGCTAAGGGAGGGGTACCCCGTTTCCCTGAAGCATCCACTGCCCCTCCAAATACACTTCTCTTGCCGAGGTTATACAGCCCAGAGTTCTCCTCTATCCCAAATTCCCCTCCAGTGCTACCTGTTTGACTCAGAGATTTCCGTGGTCTCTGCTGGTTTTACTTCCCACATCCTGCCCCATTTCAAGGTGACTCAAACAGTGATGTTTGAGTCATGCTTGAAGGTGTTCAACCCAAAGGATCACACCGTGACAGTCCACAGCTGCAGGTGCATTTTCCAGTCCTCACTCCTGAAGATTTCCACCTCCTCTCCTTTCTCTCTCCTTTTTGTTGCTCCTAAGGGCTTGGTGGCTGCAGAGAACCAAGAAGAGGGTGTTGTGCAGGGACATGACAGTGGGTATTGCTGGGAGGGGAAGTGCCAGGGGGAAAGGGGCAGTGCCAACAGACTGGCATTATCCCTGGGGAAATGCAGGTCATTTTTATTTGGCTGGGTGAAGCAGCCATAAGGTGAGGAGGCAAGGGAAACCCTTCCCCTTCAATACACCTGGAGCTTTTTCACTCCACATTTTCACTCCACCATTTCCAATTCTTGTCATTAAAGCTGTTTCCAAATAAGCAATTAATCAGAGAACAAGCAGGAGGACTGACAGAAATGTAGACAAGGACAAGATACAAGATTTTTGAAAATTAGGAACTGGAAGAACAAGGAAGAACACACAACCAGCCACCCCACCAGCACAGGAATGGCCAGTGAGCTGGTACCTCTCATCATCATCATCATTATCATCATGGCTAGACTTCCAGGCTGTGGTGATCTTGAGCATCCATTAACCAAATCCACCAGAAACCAAGATTTACAGTCAGTTTGAAACACGCCATCACCCTGCATCACCAGGGTTGTGCTGTGCTTTGATGGTTTGGTGAGCTTGAAGGTCTGTTACCACCACAGGGACACACGAGGGTCAGACAGAGACGGCCAAGCCACAGTTTGCTCAGGGAGAGGTTTACTCCTCCTGCAGCAATGGGAGCTTAAAGGAGATGAACCCCATCAGCAGGAACCAGGAGGGAGATCCCCAAGGCTGGAGAGCTGGTGTCCTCACCAGGTGGTTCACACAGTGGTGGGAATGCAGGACAAGAGAACACACAGGTGACACACAACTGAAGCCACCATCACCTTCCAAAAGTGATGTCCCTTCCCTCCACCCGTCCAACACCCAGCCTGCCCCAGACTCTGCGAGCTGGTCACGCCAGAGAGATAACCAGAGGGCAAAGGAGGTCAAGGAACAGCAGACACCTGAATGTTCAAAACACAAGAGGTTAAAAGCAGCGCCCACTCGACAAAACAAAGGCTTGGGCTTCAAAACAACCTGAACACGCAAGTTCAGGGAAAGTTCTGAAAGCATTTATTACCCTGAAAGCAGCAGGTTTGAGGCACTTATGGAGCCGACGTGCCGAAAACAGCCCTTTGTGGAGCGAGCCGGCCGTGAGTCACCCGCTCCGAGCGGGCACAGCAAACAAACACCCCGGGCTCCCACAAACACTGATAACACTTGTGCGAGGCAGCAGCCACAGGCCCTTTCAGCAGCCAGAACTAATCTATTCCCACTGCTGTTACGCTGCATTACTTCAGAGACAAAGTGGGGAATTTATTTTTTTAATTTTTTGGGGTGTTTTTATTTTGTTTCCCCTGCTAATTAACATTTGTTCGCGCACAAAATGCGGGAGCCGGCGCCAAGCGGACATACCTAGATAGAGCCTAATATTAGATTTCACAAAAGCATTCATCCTGTCTGAGCAAACATCCTCCAGACAACACGAACCTTAAAAAAATCTTTGCCCGAGCAGATGTTGGTGTTGCTGGGCACGGCTCGGCATCGTTTCCCAGGGTGAAGCAAAGCCACCACGTCCACGACCGTCACTGTGCTCCAATTAACCCTGGCATCGACAGGAAAACACGCTGTTATTTCAGGAAGCTTTGGATCAAGCCTGGGTTTGAATTTTAAACCGGACTGGTCATTATTTGGCTCTAGCAGAGGTTTCATTTAAGTTTCACTTCAAGTCACCCAATTTTTGCTGCAGCCAGAGACGGCGTCCCGCTTTTAACAGCTGAGAAAACTCGCTGGCAAACGATACACGATGTTGATGAACCAAGAATACGGTTCAGGTCTGGTCACACAGGCAAGAGGCTGAAAGGGGAAAGCGAGTTTTTTAACAATTTGTTACACACAGTAGCAAGAAAAACAGGAAGTAGGTGTTTATTAGCAGTTTCCAAATATACCAGCCAAAATAAAACTCCCCATGCAGTCTGAGGTATTCAAAATACAGCGACGACCAGAATTCCTCAGATTATGAGAGGGTAATTAATCACAAACAGTGTTCACAGACCAGTGATTTGGAAACTTCCTTTTTATTGAAGATCTGGATCAAGAGCAAACTTCAAAGCAAGACTAATTGATCTGAGATTCATTGCGTCTGGGCGATAAAGCCAAAAAAAATCAAGTATCACTGTGACGCAGCCAGGCCGATGCTTTGCCTTCCCCCTGCCCTGACAGCCCCTCAAGCACATTAAAAAGCCATTTTTCACCGAATGCTGTAGCACTGACCTATTGCAACATAAAAGCTATTCATACACGGGAGACTGTTGCTTCCTCACAATCAGTGCATTACACCCAAAATCCCAGCCGTGTTATTCCAGGCTTGTTCCTCAGGAATGCGAGCATATCTGGGAGGCTGATTCATAAAAGGAAGAGAGCAGCCCACTTCTGGGCCTGGCTCACAGGCTTTATTCTGAACTGAAATTTCCGAATTTTGTTTGGCTCCGGCTGCCCTCTCAGCTCTGCTGGAGCTGGGTGAGCAATTCCCTAAATGAACTCTGACTTCCCTCCTTCATTTTCTAAAAATTAACAGCAAACAGTGGACTTTCTACCAATTCTTCATAAAGGTTGTATGCACATCCCAGCCAGGAGACTGCCATTCACCAGCAGCCAGCATTCATTGCAAATTTATGATTTAACCTATCTAATTTATCACCTTTATCTGGCTTTTCTTTTTCTCTTTTCCTCCCCTGGAGGATCCAACATGCCCTGGCGATACCCTCTTGAAAACACAATTCACAGCCCCACTCTGAATCCATAAGATAAATATTTATGTATATACATCTACAAGTTTTCAAGGATATTTTCTCCACGCCTGCTCTCCTGACACATCCCATGGATGCTCCTCAGTGCTGGGTGAGACCATCCTCTGGCCAGTCCCACACAGGATCCTGCCATGTGATATCAGGGCTGACACCAGGGGTGGCTGAGGCAGAGTGGGAGGCACAGCCACAGGGCAAGGGAAGCACCTGGATTTTTGCAGGGTTAATTTTAATGTCAGACTGGAATGGCATGGACAGATATGGAGTTTGGAAGAAGCAGAGAGTGCTTTGCTCTTCTGACTGTCACAAATTCTGTGCCAGGGCCTCCCACTCTCAGAGGGAGTTTCTTCTAGAGGAAGAATTTCTTCCTAATATCCAATCTACTCCTGCCCTCCTGCAGTGGGAAGCCATTCCCCCTTGTCCTGTCCCTCCATCCCTTGTCCTGTCCCTCCATCCCTTGTCCTGTCCCTCCATCCCTTGTCCCAAATCCCTCTCCAGCTCTCCTGGAGCCTCTTTAGGCTCTGGAAGGGGCTCTCAGGTCTCTCTGGAGCCTTCTCTTCTCCAGGTGAATCCCCTGACCTCTCCCATCCTGTCTCCAGAGCAGAGGGGCTCCAGCCCTCAGAACATCTCCATGGCCTCCTCTGGACTCGCTCCAGCAGCTCCACATCCTTCTGATGTCCGGAGTCCCAGAGCTGGACACACAACTCCAGACACTTCAGTTTGTGCCTGTGTTTTGTTTCTCTGGGTAGCCTGAGGAGTCACTGGCAAAAAAACCCCTGAGGTGATAGCCCTTTCAGCCCCAGACCTTGCAGGAGGGTTCTGCATCACGAGGTGTGTAAGTGACCACTTGCTTTGAGAAGAAACTCTCGTTCCAGCTGCCCTATGCAGGAGGTGAGCACCAGCTCTTTCCCCCACAGGAGAGTTCCTGGGAGGCAAAGGCAGGGGAAAGGTCTTCATCCTGCTAGGAAGGCAGCAGTCCCAGCAGGACTGTGGGATGTGGAGTGCTTGGATCACACACCAAACCCTCCCAAAGCCAAGACTTCCCACTTCAAACCCTGTCAAAACACAGACGCTGCGGACGCATCCAATTCATTCTCAAAAGGTTTTGCAGACTCTTGTTTTGCTAGGCTGCTTTCCTGGAATCAAAGGCAGAAGTCTTTAAGCTGCCAGATCACCAAAACCTCTGATAGAGATTTAATCCAAAATGCAGGCCGTATTTGATTTTTTATTTCCATTTTTTTTGCCTATTGTCTGCTGATATCTTCACCTGTGTCATCCGCCCTGAGCCAGGCAGCCCATTGCTGCGAACAGGAAAGATCACCACGAACAAAATCCTTTACAAGGGATTAAATTTCATCTAAAAGCATGTCATTTTCTGTAGCCAGAAGCAGTTTCTAATCTTCATATATAAGAACTTACAAGGCAAGGAATTCAAAGCCACCGGATTAAATGAAAAATGTGAATGAAAAGCTACATGCTGATACTCAGCTGACCTAGGCAAGTTACTGTACATTTTTCAAAGTTTTAAATTACCACTAATGGAAAACGTGGGGAGCAAGTCTGAAGTGTCTCTCTACATCATTCCTTAAAAAAAAAAAAAAAAAAAAAGAAGTGCAAAACAATGAATGAATATTTGCAGATTAGCCCCTGACGCTTTCCAGCACGGTTGGCCTCACTTTGCTATTACTGTATAGATCAGCAGGTATCATCGGATTAGATTAAGACCAGCTGTTGGTTTCTAGTAAAGGAATTTCCCAAAAAGGTAAAATATAACTCAAGCTTAGCAGCTTAGATACTTTGGAAGAATAAAAACCTCTGCTCGTGACTGTAAAAAGCAGAGAAAAAGACATTATAGAGCATTTAAGAGCTTTGGTTTCAATTATTTTGTATTAAAGGATAGGTAATATTAAATTGCTTGGCCTCTTTATAAAAATAAAGGGGATTGTAAATAAAATTGGAAACAGAGACACAACAACCAAGTTCCCACAGGTGCGTGCTCTTCACTGGGGGAATACCCGTGTGAATTTCCAGTTTCCCATCATGTAAGAGGAGACAATAAATTCTGAAGTTACCCCCTTTGCCTTCGGACTTCGCCACAGAAGAAGTAACCTCTTGTCTGTTCCAAGCCCAACGTCCCTCTGTGTGTCTCACGCCAGAGCAAAGGGCTGTGCCGCCCGCCGGGGCTCACCCTGAGATCAAAGCTTTGGGCCACTCACAATAAAACAAGAGGGTAAAGCCCAAAGAATCAAAGAAACAAAGGAAAGGTTGAAGAGATAAGGATCAGCCCCAGATATGATATTTCATCCAGATCAGATCCGGTGCAGAAGTTCAATTCAAAGTTCATAAGACAAAAATACAAAGGGATCAGCTTCAAGGTTTTGTTGCTCTCTATCTCTCCAGGTCTGCAGAGATATTCCCATCTTCCAGACAACAAAGATTTCACCTGTGTTATGCAAAGCTCTATAACTTACCTCATCTCCTCCTCCAGGCTATGCATCTACTCAAATATGGATTTCAGGTATTTTTAATATCCTCACCCAGCCCTAAACCAAATGTCTCCAGCTGTATCTCCCAACCAAGGCGTGAAGCTGTGAGGTAACCAGCCAAAGCAGAAACCTGCTCCCTTCCTTGGACAAACCTCTCTGCTCACTGAAGCTCAACCAAACCCACGTGCTGAAACATCTGGAACTAAAATCTTTAAAAACTGACAGAAAAGAAAGGAAAAAGGAAAGGAAAAGAAAAGAAAAGAAAAGGAAAGAAAAGGAAAGAAAAGGAAAGAAAAGGAAAGAAAAGGAAAGAAAAGGAAAGAAAAGGAAAGAAAAGGAAAGAAAAGGAAAGAAAAGGAAAGAAAAGGAAAGAAAAGGAAAGAAAAGGAAAGAAAAGGAAAGAAAAGGAAAGAAAAGGAAAGAAAAGGAAAGAAAAGAAAAGAAAAGACCCACGCACATCCAGATTTCTCAGAGGTGCCAAATCTGATGCATATTATATTTACAGCTATAATTGTCTTGGCTAACAGGGGAGTGCTTGGGAATTACTTGGTTGAAAGAGTCCATTTGTCAAGGATTTTCGAAGGGGAGGATGAGGGCTGGGGAGCTCTGTAGGTGTTTGAAGGAAGGGGAGGCAACTGGGAACGGAAATGTCCTCACCCTCGGGCAGGGTGCACCCTGGGCACTGCCTCCCCTGGGAACAGCTCATCTGAACACCATCAGTGACTCCCAGCTGCGAGCAGGGTTACAGGGACTGCAAAGTGCTGTTCTTCAAAAAATCCTGTAGCTCTTTAAAGCAGTTATAAAAATACAACAAACACAGCATATCCCTCACCATGGTACAGACTCTCAGCTTTTTCACAGAATCACAGAATATCCTGAGTTGGAAGAGGTTAACATGGATAACCCAGTCCAGCTCCTGGCCCTGCACAGACACTCCAACAATCCCACCCTGTCCCTCAGATCATTGTCCAGACATTCCAGGAGCTCTGGCAGCCTTCAGGCTGTGCCCACTGCCCTGGGGAGCCTGAGCAGTGCCCATCACCCTCTGGAGAAAGAACCAGAGGCTCTTCCATGAGCCATTCCTCAGGTCCTATCACTGCTCATCAGAGAAAAGATCAGCTTTGCTTTTGATTAATCCAACTCCTTGTTACAAAATACCACAGTGGCAGATTCCCCAAATCACAGCCAGAACCATCCTATGTCCAATGGATGGGTGGATGGATGGGTGGATGGATGGATGGATGGATGGATGGATGGATGGATGGATGGATGGATGGATGGATGGATGGATGGATGGATGGATGGATGGATGGATGGATGGAAGCTTCCGGGGTGCAATCCCCACAAGGAGATTGCCAGGACAACCCCATCTGCTGCCAGGCCAACACAAACCCGTGCAGCCCTTTAGGGTGAGCAGGTCACAACACACCTGACGAAGGGTGGGCCATGGTCATCCACAGCCACGCAGGAGAACAGCGATGAGCCATGGAGAGATGAACACAGTGAGCTCTTAGGGATGTAAAGCTCTAGGAAAGGGCTCAGCATGGCTTTTTACCACAGGTTTTTGGAATAGTTATGGCCTAAATACCTTTGTGATTGTCTAACTTGCCAGCCCCACGTGGTGGTTTCCAGCCACACAGTTTACTCCAGGGAGGGGTGAGCAGAGTGCTGGGCTGCCTTAGCAGGTGAGGCTTCTACATGAACCCACATCTGGCAGAGGCTGCTCTTGCAGCTTCACACCCCTTCACTCCCTTCCCTCAACCCACTGCTGAGTCACTCTGTTTCACAGGTGTGTACTGGAATACCTACAAGCCATTGATTTCACCTCGTTGCCAAAAAAGAAGAACTCTAACCTTGAGAAGTCCCAAATCAAAGGCAGCAGTGGGATGCAGCAGAAGAGGACACAGAAGAGTCAAGGAAAGGTTTCCATGGAGTGATGAGCACCCTCTCTGTGCACAGCATGCCATTGCTTCCACTGGCTCTTAGGAAGAGCTGCACAAAGCTGAGAAGGGGATAGAAAGCATGGAAAAGGAGGTTTAGAAAAGCAGAAAAGTTAACTGGAATATACAATTCTTAAATCTGGTGAGTGCTGCAGGCTGGTGGTCAGGTCAGGCTGGTGGTCATATCAGGCTGGTTAAATATGTGTTCCAAATACAGAATAGAGAGCAAATGGGTGAGGGCACAACACAGCATCCTTTCTCTTACAAGGATGCTTTTGGCATTAAAATACTAGAGGAACTTGGACCCTAAAACCAGTGCCTCCCAAAGGAGCCAGGCTGACTCTCAGGGGGTGTGTAGGATGAACAAAACAACGTGGCTGTTTCAGTACTTTCTGCTTTGAAAGAGGTTTGTGAATAACTCACATGTAGTCCCCTGGCACATGAATCCCCAGGGAATTAGAGGCAGCCTGGAGCACAAAGACCAACCCCACCACTGTCTATCTGGTGCAGCACAAGTTCGTCAGCTCCAGAGGTTTTATTTTGGCCAGGAAGGATGATGGCTCCCTGTCATCACCACATACAAACCAACCCACTGAGGGATGTGGGGGCTTTTCATTTTGCCCCCAGAGATCACACACCTGCTGAAGTTTCCTCACATTTTGTCTCCCAAGGTGCTTTCACAACATCCACAACTGGCCACAACTGCTGAGCGCAATTCCGGTCTCATAAATCTTCTGGCAATTCCGAGGCCTCGTTCCACCTCCCCGTGAGATAAAACAACTGTCATGGTGGGATTTTCTTTTTCCTTCTTCTTTTCCCTTCCAACACATTGAGGCTGTGAGGTGACAACTGCAATGTGCTGGTCAACAGTGCCTGTGCCATGAGGCTGTGCCTGGGCCACTCCGGGATTTCAGGGGCGCAGATTTCCCATGCATTCCAGGATTTCAGTCCTTGCTAGAGATAAGGTGATTCTTGAGCATATTGAACAGGGAGATGCCAAGGCTGGGATGCAGGGAAGGTCAGTATTTGGGCATTTCTATGCCCAGAGACGTTGTGGCTACCCCATGCCTGGAAGTGTCCAAGGCCAGGTTGGGTGGGGCTTGGAGCAACCTGGGCTGGTGGAAGGTGCCGCTGCCCTTAGAGCAGGTTTGGAACAAAATGATCTTTAAGATCCCTTCCAAGCTAAACCATTCTCTGATTCTCTCATTTTCTCAGAGCCAGGTGGGAGACCTGTGCAAGTCTGGGAAAAGGCTCTTCTCTGATCTCAGTGGGTGTGGATGCAACACCAAGATCCAGCTCAAGCTGAGAACATTTTCCAGCTGAAATGACCCATCGTGTTGCTGGTTACACACCTGCTCAGTGGCCACCACGAGATGCTCTGTGTGCACAAGGGAGCTGCTGAAGCATGGAATCATTTAGGTTGGAAAAGGCCCTGAAGATAATTGATTTCAAACATGCATGTGCCATTTATTCTTCCCAAAGAATTCTTTCCCGGTCCAGCGTGGCAGGGTACCATCGCTCCCAGTGCCATGGGAATAAAGAGACACGGGGTAAGGCCAAGCTCAGCAGGGAAAAGGGGTGCACAGCAACTCACCTCTGCTGTCCAGAGCACTCCATACCTGAGCAGACAACACTGAGCCTGGGAAGGATTCATTCCATGAGGAAAGAGGGGGGGATAATCCAGGATGACCCTTCAGCAGAGCCTGAGTGCCCTGCAGTGATCGGAATGTTCTCCTCTGCTGGGACTTGGTGCACCACGTAGCAATAAGATAAAACAATTCACACTTCCAAAAGAAAATTAAATAGTTTAGACAAGATTATGCCAGAAGTAAAAATAACTTGGTTTTCAACATGACAGTGGTGGGGGGTTATTTTTGTTTTCTTTTACTATTATTCCTGTTGCTGTTACTATTATCATTGTTTACTATAATTAGCTCTTACAAGGTAGATCCTATGGCAAGACAAAGAAGATGAAACACCTTCCATGTTAAAATTTGCTTTTGTATTATGTAGATTTGAAGCTTTGATTTGAAGAAAACGCCAAAATATGTCTGTTTTCACCTGTTTTTACCTTGTCATGGCAGTATCTCATTGGCTGAGCTTATGAAAAGACTCAAAAGATCATCTGGGGTTGAACAGAAGTCAGAATTGCAGTCACCTGCACAACTTCAGTAACATGCCACCTGTTTGGATATTTGGTTAAAATAATAAAATATCACCAAAGATGTAAAATGAAAAGGTTGGGGAAACTTCTATATGAGATTCCACACTTAAATGAAACTAAAAGTAATAAGAGTAGATAAAAATAATAAAATTCAATTAAAATAAATTTCAGTTAAATGATGTTAGAATTTTTAGGTTTGCACTAGAACAAATCAGGGATTTTGGAATTTCAGAATGGTTTTTTTCACCTTTTTCCTTCGACCAAGTCTAATCTTTTGCTCAAGAAAATACAATTACAAAACCTGCAAGTTAAACTGTGATGTTGGGCCCCACATGAGCAAAGGTGAAACAATATCCTTGCCCACAGTCCCATGGAGCTCACAGCAATTACACGAAGCTGAAGCAGCATTTGTGGTTACATACTTTTAAATCCTACAGGATTTTACCCTTCCCAGCCCCAGGATACTGAACCAGCCCATCTATTCCTTATTTCCTCAAACAAAACATAGACTCATAGGATGGTTTGGCTTGGAAGGGGCATTAAAGCCCATCTCATTCCACCCCCTGCCATGGACAGGGACACTTTGCCCCAGCCTGGGTTGCTCCAAGTCCTGCCCAACCTGGCCTTGGACACTTCCAGGGATGGGGCAGCCACAGCTTCTCTGCCCACTCTGTGCCAGGGCCTCCCCACACTCAACACAAAAAATTTCTTCCTTATTTCTAGTCTGAATCCACCTCCTTTTAGTTTAAAAACATTACCCCTTATCCTACCAAACATCACTATTTGTGATCCACCAGGGAGAGACAAAGGGATCCAGTTACTCCTGAAAAAGTCCCATATACTGGGAGCCCTGTTGGCATTGCTGGGTGGCAGCCACCTAAGAGGAGCCCCGTGCAGGTTCTTCAAAGCCATCTTGCTGCAAGTCCTTCTTGCCTCACCACAGATTCCCACAGCTGGTTGCCCATAGCTAAGAAACTTGGGAAAGACCTGCATTTCCAGAATTTGCTGTCTGACAGGCACTTCCCTTGCCAAGCACCATAGGGATGAAATCATGGGTACCTGCACGAGGCACTCAGCCTTTCCCCTGTCCCCATCAGCCATGGAAAGCTCCTTGGGTTAGAAGGGCAAACAGCTACTCTTTGGAAGCTCTTCTTTCTCCAAACACATGACTGTGCTCCTGGAACCCATTCAGCTCAGCAAAGTCATTAAGTCATCTGAGCACATTTTTTGCAGTAAGAGGAGGCTGCGTGGTGGGCTGGTTTGGGAGAACAGTTGGATGCAAAGCTCCCCAGGGGGAACAGATGCAGATGACATGCTGCTATCCAGTTGGGTTTCATACAGCACCAGCCCCTCCAGCCCCCAAGCTTTACTACAGCTGTTCCAGGGGGGTATAAAGCCATTTCTACATCTGCCTTCTGCCACAGCTCACCCCAGAGCCCAGCACAGGGGCCTCTCTGCTACCTGGACCAGAGCAGAGCAGCTTTGGGGCTGCTCTCTGTTATTGTTGTTATTGCTCCTGTTCAGCACAGCTGAGGCATCTTCCTTCCAGATGTTTGCAGGGTGTGTTTGTGCTCACTTCGCTGATGCATGAGAACAGTCACGAGACAAGATGCTCAGCAGCAGCCAACGTGCCCCAGCCTAAACAGCAGCCTTTATTGCCACCTCACCTGTCCTCAAAACACGACGCGTTTTATGATTTCCTACGTGTGTAATGCAGTGCTCAGCTCTGAATAAATAAACAGGAAAACCCTTAGGTCTGATGATGTTGCTCAAGAAAGGCACAAAGGCAAGAATTCCACTTATCTGAGCATCCCTCCCAAATATGCTTCCCACACAACCTTTTGGGAGATCACGTTTGCATCAGTTTCCTCAATTACTGATTCTATCACTGGTGCGATTCTTCAAGTGAGCTCCCCAGGGTGCCGCGGAGATGAGCCGGGGGTGGGAGGAAAGGGGGTGTAGTAACTTAGCTCTTGTTTTCCTGAGTGCGCCTGAGGCCACGAGTTTTCCCGACTGTGACTTAACCAGCTCTCCTGGAAAGGCAATTCCTCGGACTTCCATCCTACACCTTCCTCCCAGCCACGCCAACCCACGTGCTTGCCACGCTGAGCCAGGACTTGCCACGAGATGGGCAAGGACGGAGCACGGAGGGGCTGAGACAGAGCAGAGAGTGGAGAGGGATCTGCGTTCCGAGAGATCCAAAATCCTCCAACGCGCCGCAGGAAATCAGAGCAAGGGATCGAAAGACCACTTGGAAAACATTAACAGCTCATTACTGATGGCCTGTTTAAAAAGCCCCATTAATGTATATACATATGTCCCTGGATAGCACGTTTACCCCCAGCTAATGGCACTTGAGTGGAAGCTGGAACGATCTGTGCGTAACCACTGAGCAAACTCCCAGCCCTCCCCTCATTTACAGTTTTCCCGCACGGGCTCCCTCTGACCTCTTCAAATCCCATCCCAATTACAGCCTCCCACTTACCCTTCAATGTAAATAAATCCTGCGTGGTGGGGAAGGCTGCTACCAGCACAGCTGAAAAACAGCACGGAATAAAACACTGGAGGAAAAGCACAGCCCGCAGCCAGCCCTCGAGAAGGTGGGGTTGGGGGTGTGGGGTGGGAAGTGACACCCGTCGGGATGCCCGAGACAGCTCAGTCCTCTGGGAACAACACAGAATCGTTTAGGATGGAAACGACCCCTAAGATTATCAAGTCCAACCATTCCCCCAGCACTGCCAAGGTCACCACTGACCCGTGTCCTCCAAGTGCCACATCCACACGGTTTTTAAATCCCTTCAGGGATGGGGATTCCACCACTGCCCTCGGCAGCTGTGCCACGGCTGGACAACCCTTTCTGGGAAGAAATTTTTCCCAATATCCAATCCAAACCTCCCTTGGCACAGCCCGAGGCTGTTCCCTCTCCTCCTGCCCCTGTTCCCTGGAGCAGAGCCCGACCCCCTCCCAGCTCCCCCCTCCTGGCAGGGACTTGCAGAACCAGAAGGTCCCCCCTGAGCCTCCTTTTCTCCAGGCTGAGCCCCTCCAGCTCCCTCAGCTGCTCCTGCTGCTCCAGCCCCTTCCCCAGCTCCATTCCCTTCTCTGCACACACTTCAGCACCTCAATGTCTGTCTTGTCATGAGAGGCCAAAAACTGAACCCAGGTCTTGCAAGGAGAAGATCCAAAGTAGCATAAAGCTATCCATGCCAAATAGATGGATATCCATGAAATCCCTCTGGGTTATCCATGCACCTGGGACTTCTCCTTGCTTGAATGGATAGGAAACTTGCTTAGGAAACTGCCCAGTTTCTCTGCTAAGATGCAAAGGGGCTGAGATGACCCCATTCAGCACATGTTGGAGGATGGAAACCCCAGGAAAACCTTCATGAGATGCAGAGGTCTCTTCCATGTCTCTCCCATTAACAAGGTGTTGATTCAAAGGAAGGATTTTGAACCCTTCCTCAGCAAGTGAATCACTGCAGTGCCGTTGTCTTCACTGGTTTTACACCACCAAAGCGCTGGATCTTCTTCCCTTGGGTAAAAAATGCCATTCAAGAGGGCTCAGAGAGGAAATGCAGGACCTCCCTTGCCTTCCTGGGGCATCAGCAGGCTGCTGCCACACCCATAATATTTTCCTTGGACTTGCAGACACTTAGGAGCATTTTTGGGCCGAGGGGTGAGGTGAATGCCATATGGATACTCCTCCCAGCACAGGGTGAATGGAGGGAATGATCCAGCTTAACCTATCCAGGCTCTTCCCTCCTAAAGCTCATCTCCAAATGCATCTTCCTCAACTTGCACCCATCCTCATCGCAGGCCTGGCCACACACTCACCCTGGGCTGGGATGCTGGGACCTCACACTGCAGTTTTCCTGGGAGCCTTTGCTTCCTTTGGAATTTCAAGGTGGTGGTGCAATGGCAGGTGAGACAAACCTTGGGTCTCACCCTGCTGAAGGTTCGGGGTGTCTTCCAGAGGCTTTTTTTCCCTTAATTTTGGGCTTAATGCAGGACTCATCTACTGATGATTAAACAACTACCCTGTGGTTTGAAATCATTTCAAAGGACTAAACGATGTTATAATGTTCTGGAATTGTCAGCATAATATATGGGGCTGCCTTCAGCATAAATTACAGGCAGTTTCCGTGCCACAAAAGCCGCACAAGTTCACAGATCCTGCCAAAATATTCATCAGAAAGTCCTGCCAGGCTGCAGGGCCCACTCTGCCAAGATGTGCAGGTGTTCACCACGGAGAGCAGCCCCACCCCTGACCTGGGCACCTCCACACCTCCTCCCAGCCAGACACACTCTCCTTGGGACACCTGAGCCAAAGCATTGCATGATCTCAGGAGCCACAGTGGGGATTTTCAAAGCTGTTCCAGCTCTGAGGGGACATGGCCTTTCATCTGCAGGTGCAGAAGTTGTGGATGGAGACCTTTGCTGATGCTTTTGGAGATGTGTCCAGCTCCAGGACGAAAACAAGGCAGCTTGGCTTGGTGCCTTGGGCATCACTGCAGCTTTGTGAGATTGCAGTGACACAAGGGCATCCACTTCTTTCTTGCTCATTAGGCAACACCTCCCTTGCCAGGAGGGCAAGGTTTGGAGGCTGGAATATCAAGGGGCAGGTTTCACACATGGTCCTGGAGACAGGACCCAGCTCACACAGGATGTCTGAGTTGGACAGTTCCCCAGCAAAAGCCAAGGCCACAGCTCTGCCCTCATGAATCCCAGAGCTGGGACATCTGCAGATGAAGTTCCTCCTTTGGAGGAGGTGTGTGAAGATCAGCAGGGCAGTGCCTGCAAAACAGGCACCTGTATGAATAATCCAAATTATCCCAACAGCTAAAGCATCTGCTGTTGGGATTCTGGAGCTTCACAAGGGAAAGGTTATTCAAGAGATTCTGCATTTTACTGTCATGTTTTTCCCCACATTTCAGAAGGGTGTGGAAAATACTGGCGAGCACACCAGGCACACATCTGTCACATTCCCTCCATGGAATGGTGCTTCAAGGCCTAATCAATCTCCAAAACACCCCCACAGGCTGAGGAAGTCCCACCTGTGCTCTGACTACCAAGAGTTCAGGGGTTGCAAAGAGCCTGCTCAGCTCTCCTGGAGGTGCAGAGACATCTCCAAGCCTGTCAGTGCTTAAGAGGCATTTGGACAATTCCCTTCATAATGTCCTTTAACTTTTGGTCAGCCCTGAGGGAGACTGGCAATTGGATCAGATGATTATTGGAGGTGCATTCCAACTGAAATTATTTAACATTATTCTATTCTACCCCAAAGGCCATCCAGAGCAGCAATGGGGGACCACCAGGTAACGCTGTCTCATCTCAGAACAAATACTGGCTTCATACCACCTTGCAGAAATAATGACCATCATTTTGGTTGCACTTGGGTCACCGCTCATCTGGACAAGGCTGGGATGAGTGCTGTGAAGAACCATCAGCCCCGCTGGAGTCCCGTGCACCAGCAGTGCTGTGGGACATCCTCTCCTTGGCCTCCCTCTTCTGTGCGTGCCACAGAGATGGTGGACTCCAGAGCTGGGCAGAATCCCCAACATTCAGAGCTGCTTCTCACTGTGAGTTCCCACCAGATGGGGAAGGTGGTCCTGCCACCACCCAACCTCAGGGAACACGGGGAATGATGGAGTCCCACCAGCTTTTCATGGCCAATTTGTCCCCCAAGTGCTGGTTCCTCCGGATGGGGATGGAAGAAAATTCAGAAGCAGTTTCGTATCCGATTCCTGCACTGCTCTGCCTGGTTGTGCCCTTTCCAGGGAGCAAAGGGAAGAGTCGTGTGTCATCATGCAAGAACAAGGTCAGGGAACACTTAGTCCATCCCTGCTCCTGGTTTTGCTGAGCCTGAAAGGAGTTGCTCAGAACAAGATAAGAAACCACGAGCAGCGGATGTGGGCAGGATGCCGCGGGGTCCGTACAAAACATCCTGTTGTCCTCTGCACTGCAAAGGGACAGGGACAAACCCGGCTCATCAGGGCAGGCTCTGGGAGAACTGTCCCATCCCTGCATCCACACCACAGACCTCCTTTAGGATGCAAAAACTCTCTATCCTGCAATCTCATTTGGGTGGCCTTAATTGCTGGATGGGCTGAGCTTGGTATCAAGGTTCCTTTGGAAGGATTAACTGCAGCCGAGACAACCCTCCTGCTACGGTGTCAGAGCGGGGCTGAGAGAAGGGAAGGGAGGAGCCAGCCCCCAAAACACGGGCACGCAGTTGGCTCTCCTGGATGTCACACTTTGCTCCACGAAGACACTTTCCTGCAGAAAACCCTTCCCTGCAGCCCTGCTCATCACCACTCACGTGGCCTCTGGATCAGGCCCAAACCAATCACATCTGTGCCCAAAAATGGAAACTGTCCTCTTGTGTTTCCCTCACTTTTATGGGGGCGTTAACACATTTCGACCACGTAAAACCTTCTCCTTCGAAAGGGGAAGGGGAGGCCCAGAAAGGACAAGCTGCCCCATAAAGCCCCCATTACACGCTGGACACACCAACCCGGGAGGAGCCGATCTGGTGCAGAAGGGGTTTGGATCAAGGAGGGATCTGGGGATGCCGAGTGCCAAAAAGATGGGATGTGGGAACACTGCTAGGACCATTGCACCCTGGTTGTCACCAGGATGTTGGGATGCTGCCACGGCCCCAGCTGCAGACAGCCGTCATCGCCCCATCTGTGGGGTCTTCTGCTGGCGGTTTGGGACTTTTTTTTCCCACAGAAGATGCTCCTAACCAAAACCAGATTTGATTCCCAAATATCCCCAATCTCCCTTAAAGCTTACAAATCTTCCACACCTGTGTTTGCTCATTCCTGCTGCTCAGCCCTGCCCTGGGAAGGACGATGTTTATTCCACTCCCCCACAGCTATTTACAGTGGGGTTTTCGGATGGGGATGGAGCACATATTTGTCTAATGGCAACAGGGCGGTGAATTTAATTCTCCTCATTAACAGTCATCAGCTTAACGGGAAGCAATAAAAGATCTTTTAAATAGCAGCTGCTCATGGGACATTATTTATGGCCTTGCCCGTCAGCAGGATGAGTGCATTGCTGGCCTGCAAGGGGGGAAACTGAGGCATGAGGCCATTTACTGACCCACCCTGGACCACCCAGATGGAGGTGGGAAGACATTCCGGCCCTCCTCGGTCCCATCCGGAGGCAGTGCTGCCCCAAGGCCACACAAGCCATGTGTTCATTGGGGGCCATTATTCATCCCACAGGAAAAGCAATCTGTGACCCGTGCTGGAAAACACTGTTCCCAGCACCCAAGGGAGACATGGCAGGACACCCCACCCTTTTTCTCCCTCCATGAGCCACCTCCTAATCTCTCTGCCTGGCTGGTGACAGGAACTGCCCCTTCCCATGTCGTCCCCCCCTTCCATCAGTGCAGAAAAGGGCAGTTCTCCCCCCATGCTGAGGATGAGAAATAATTTTGTCTGAAGTTCCTTCTCTTTTGACCACGGTTGGTGACATCCACAGTGACACCGGGGATTGTAGGTCCTCCCTGAGTGACTTTGGGTCAAGGTTTTCACCTTCACATCCTGCACTCGACGCTGCAGAGATCCCCAGGAGAGCAGAGTTGCTCCCTGCTATCCTGAGGATCTTTCCTAGTGGGAAAGAGGAGTCACCTCCAAACATGGATGGATTTTTTTGAGCTGGACAGCCCTGTTAAAACAGCCTGAGATCTCACTTGTGATAACTGGCTTTTTTTTTTCCAATTCCCCAAATATTCCTACTTGGAGACAAGCAGCCCTTCCCTCTCCTTGGGATTTACCCCAAAACACACACACATAATTGCCCTCCAGCCTCCAATTTTCCCGGCAGAACAAGACCAGGCTGTTCTTTAAGATCTTTTGATGCTGATACCAGCCCAGTAAGGTCTGAAACAACTCACCACGAGTGCAGGGATCAGAAACCCACTCAGTATTGAGCCCTGCCTTTGGCAACTCTAGGGGAAAATCCTCACTCCATCCACCCCAGGTGTTGTAACTCGGGCTCTCCTGAGTTGTTTTCTGCTCAGCAAAGCCCCCAGGCCTTCGTTTTCTGCCATGCCCAAGAGAAGATTTGCTCAGCTCTCCATGCAACCCTTCTCACTACCCTTTGTTGCTTGTACCATCAAACCTTGCTCCCAAATTCCATCCTGCTGCCGAGGCGCATGCGAGTCCCTCTCAGCGCTACCATTGGTTAATCAAATTAAAAATATTATCTTTGCAAACGATCCTTGGGGACTGCCTCTTACTGGGAAGCTGTCCAACTCCACAAACTGCCTTTCAAGGAACACTGCAGTGATTATTTTTAATACTTTTAAACACCAAAATAAATAGTGACCACTCAGGCTGTGTATATTAACTCTCCTCAAATGACACCTAGAAATACCTGTTTCTGATGCTCCGAGGGCAGAAGCAGGAAGGATCAGCATGTTCCACAGGATGTCTTGCTCGGTGCCTCTTCCAGACACGTTCATGACTTGAAGGCCCTTGGGTAAGGCTTTCTGTGGTGAGGAACAGGAGCACAGTGCCACGTGGGATTGGAGCCCTTCTACTCACACATCCAAGTAGGAGTCAACTCTCACCTTGCCAGTGGAATTAGGGGCAAGTCCTACAGTCCTGTTTTTCCTTTTGGACACAAACCAACAGTGAGAAATGCTCCTCCAGAACCAATCCAGCAGCAGGAGTTCCCCTCACAGCATTTCCAGAGCACAGCCCCCAAGACCCAACTACATGAGCAGCCAGTGAAGCACCGATGGGGCTGTGCTGCTTCCACCAGCCCCACACATGACCCACAGCTTCAGCCACTCCCCACACCACCCAAGAGCTTTTTCCAGCTCTGGGAAGCATTTTCATAGAATCACAGCCTGGTTTGGGTTGGAAGGGACCTTAAAGACCATTCAGTCACACCCCTGCCATGGACAGGGACACCTTCCACCAGCCCAGGTTGCTCCAAGCCCTGTCCAACCTGACCTTGGACACTTCCAGGGATNGGGGAAAAAAAAAAAAAAGAGCCGTGCACGGGCTGTACAGGCTCTGATGTTCTGCAGAGATGTTCTACCTCGGGACAGTCCCAGCCAGGCTCCTGAAGGACGCACAGAACCATCTGTGGACTGACACTTTAGAGGTGTGATCGGGGAACTTGGGGGGGAAATGTTTTATACAAAGTATAAAGTATACTTTATATAATATATATATATATAATGCATATCACATACAGTATTGTCATGTTGATACATACTCAGGATTGAAGTTTTAAGACAAACTCTAAAAGACAGGGGGGAAAAAAGGACATGGGTGGCTCTTCACTGAGCTACTCAGTCCTCCTCCTTTGTACATATCTGCTTAGTGTGGCATTCAGAGTGTTTCCTTCTATTGATTTAATCCCCTATTAAACACCCTTCAACGTGGACATCCTGCCCAGGGCTCCCCCCGTGAGGTGTCTAAGCAATTTAGCCTTTCTTAGCCAACCTTGGCACGAAGGATTTCACCAATTTCAGTACAGCACAGACAAAACAAGCAAAGCCAATAACAGCAATGCACACTGTCACCATCTTCCATAGATGTGGACAGGTAAAACAGCCCAGTCCACAGCAGGCAATTACTTCATAACACAGAATCTCATATTTCTGAAGGAAGAGGTGGGGAACAGGTGGAAAACCAATTGTTCTTTGCCTGTGGGACTCCATCCAAGCGTGAAGGAAGTAATTCATGTTATCAGAACACATTCACCAGGAGTGAGATTATCTGGTCAGGAACGGGCAGAGCTAAGNAGGAACAGGAGCACAGTGCCACGTGGGATTGGAGCCCTTCTACTCACACATCCAAGTAGGAGTCAACTCTCACCTTGCCAGTGGAATTAGGGGCAAGTCCTACAGTCCTGTTTTTCCTTTTGGACACAAACCAACAGTGAGAAATGCTCCTCCAGAACCAATCCAGCAGCAGGAGTTCCCCTCACAGCATTTCCAGAGCACAGCCCCCAAGACCCAACTACATGAGCAGCCAGTGAAGCACCGATGGGGCTGTGCTGCTTCCACCAGCCCCACACATGACCCACAGCTTCAGCCACTCCCCACACCACCCAAGAGCTTTTTCCAGCTCTGGGAAGCATTTTCATAGAATCACAGCCTGGTTTGGGTTGGAAGGGACCTTAAAGACCATTCAGTCACACCCCTGCCATGGACAGGGACACCTTCCACCAGCCCAGGTTGCTCCAAGCCCTGTCCAACCTGACCTTGGACACTTCCAGGGATGGGGCATCCACAGCTTCTCTGGGGAACCTTTGCTTACCTCTTACCCATCATGAGGGATGCAGGGTCTCTTCACAGGTCCCTCAGACTGAAAGCAGCACGTCCACCAGTGCAGTCAAGCTCAAAACTGCAGTGGGCAGTGGTGTTGTGGTTGGTGGGTTGTGTGGCTGCCCTGGCTGGGCAGGGCTCAGCAGCTGTGAGGGGACACACAGAGAGAAGAGAGAAGCTTCTACCCCAGCTCCATCACCTCAGTGACCAGCAGGAAGAGTTCTGTGCACCACTCAAAGCACTTGGCACTGGAGTATCACATTTATATAATATATATATATATAATGCATATCACATACAGTATTGTCATGTTGATACATACTCAGGATTGAAGTTTTAAGACAAACTCTAAAAGACAGGGGGGAAAAAAGGACATGGGTGGCTCTTCACTGAGCTACTCAGTCCTCCTCCTTTGTACATATCTGCTTAGTGTGGCATTCAGAGTGTTTCCTTCTATTGATTTAATCCCCTATTAAACACCCTTCAACGTGGACATCCTGCCCAGGGCTCCCCCCGTGAGGTGTCTAAGCAATTTAGCCTTTCTTAGCCAACCTTGGCACGAAGGATTTCACCAATTTCAGTACAGCACAGACAAAACAAGCAAAGCCAATAACAGCAATGCACACTGTCACCATCTTCCATAGATGTGGACAGGTAAAACAGCCCAGTCCACAGCAGGCAATTACTTCATAACACAGAATCTCATATTTCTGAAGGAAGAGGTGGGGAACAGGTGGAAAACCAATTGTTCTTTGCCTGTGGGACTCCATCCAAGCGTGAAGGAAGTAATTCATGTTATCAGAACACATTCACCAGGAGTGAGATTATCTGGTCAGGAACGGGCAGAGCTAAGACACAGAATCACAGAATAGTTTGGGTCAGAAGGGGCCTTAAGGATCACCTGGTCCAAACCCCCTGCCATGGGCAGAGACACCTTCCACCAGACCAGGCTGCAGGAGCTCAGAAGGAGTATAAATCCTTGCCATAAATGCAACACAAAGGGAATTACCTGAGGGCAGTGCAGAAAGTCCTGCTCTGAACCCCCCCAACAGCATCCACTCCATGTTCCAGAGCTGGCTGGAAAGGAAAGGTCGCCCTGCCCAGTCCCAGACTGGCTGGGGACAGAGCTGGGAGGCAGCTGCCCACCCTGCCCAGGGATCTGAGCACCAGAGGTCCAAGCAGCACCTCCAAGCTGATGTGCGCACAAGCACCATGAGTTTCCATCATTATATTTAGGATGCAAAGCGAAGCATCACTTTTTGCAGCCCCAGATAACTGCTGAACAAACACATTTTTACAATTTCAGCACACTGATTAACTTACTAAGGGGTGTTATCCATGGCCTCCATCCTACACCATTATTGCCCAAACTGCTGGAAATTGTCCTGAAAAGGGTGAGCACCAGCAAGGATCAACTTCCACATGGGAAGACCTGCAGGTCTCTCCAGCTTGGTGAGGGCACAGCAGAGGACAAGGGTGACAGATTTAGGAGAGCAGAGGAGGGGAATAGGAAACAGGGGCTCACTGTGCCCCAAAAAATGCAAGAACTGAGGGTCATGAGGATGAATTCCTACGTGATGGTTTCAAAACCAAAAGAAAGCAACAGTTCAAAAGGAAGGGATAGGCAAAATGTGGAAATCACTTGCACAGGATTATACTAATCTGAAAAAAAATAATTTTAAGATTTATAAAGTAATCCTATAAATTTCTGGAAGTAAAATCCACACTGGCCTATTAAATATAGTGACCTGATTTTGGCTTTGGAAGGTCTGTCCTGTAAATAGCTGGAAGCTGACGGGTGCTCTGGGGAAACATTTGTTACAGGCTTGCTGTGCTCCTGCCCTCTCCTACAGCACCAGGGGGACCTTGGGAGAGAATTAGCACTGACTTTCCCCCCCCTCCCTTCTTTTTTTCCCTGTGAATATAGAGTAACTTCAACATTTTCCATCCATAGTCTGCTGGCACTGGGGTCCAACTTCTCCTCTGGGAACTGTGTGGTCTCCCTGGATTTGCACATCTGCGATCTCCAGGAAAAGGGTGAATCAGCCCAAAAGTGGAAAGGAAAATCTGCATATTTATAAACACATCCTGTGCCAGCACCTGAATGAAAAGAAGATTGGCAGTCACGTTGATGATGTAAATACAATGAGCCAGCCACAAAGTACCAAAGGCAGGTGAGCACCTCAGGATGCAGCCACACCTGCAGCATATGGTCAGAGCCAAGGCATAGCCCTGGGTTTGGATATAGCTTTCCTTGGTTCCCTGGTGTTATGCGAAGGGCAGCTCATCACAGGTCCTTTTCATGGTAGAATCCTCCTGGTGATGGCTTTTGGTTGAGCAAAAGGTGCAGGCAGGCCTTGTGGTCTGTAGCACACCTGGGGCTGAGAGTGATGCCCCATCCCTGGAAGTGTCCAAGGCCAGGCTGGACGGGGCCTGGAACAACCTGGTTCAGTGGGAAGTGTCTCTGCCTATGGCACAGCTTCAGAACTAGATGGTTCTTCAAGGTCCTTTCCAACCCCAGCTATCCTGGGATGCTGTGATTTTATGTCCCTGCCCATGGGAGGGGGTTGGATTATAATGCCCTTTAAAGGTCCCTTCCGTGACAAAGTATTCCATGATTCCACAATGCCTCTCATGGACACGGATGCTGAGCACTCTCCCTCCCATCAACTCCACTGCCACTGCTCAGCAAAAAGGGCTCAGAGAAGCCCTTTGCAGAGCCAAAACAGAGTTCTGAGAGAACATGAGGGGTCAGTGGGATCCTGATGTTCTTGGGTAAAAAACAGAATCAAGGCATGAGCAGGGGACAGTGCATGAAGAGTGCTGACAGCATGAAAAACAGCTCCAAGCTGGGGTAGGTCCTGGGTGGACTATTCAGAACCAAAGTCCCAGCACATGTGTTCATCTGCTGAGTGGAACAACTGACTCCTGGCCAGTCCAACAGAGCCAGAGCTCCCCATGGTTTCATACCTTCTTGGGCTCTGCTAAAGTGCAAAGGACTGATGGATTTTCCCCTTCACTGCTTGTGTCTGGGTGGATGCTCTGCTCTCAAATAAGGAGTAAGTTTGAGGCACTTCTTTCAGAAGCCAGGTGAAAAGAACATATTGAAAATCCTGTTTTACACTTCCAAAGTAGAATGTAGGATCCATGAAGGGAAAACTAGTGTCTGGATCATTTCTGATGCTGTTATTATTACTTCTGTCTAGAGAACAACATTGACTTTGTAGCTTCGTCTTCATTATATTATACAGGAGTCCACCAGTGCTTGGAGGTTAAATGATGGATTTTCAGAAAGGAAGATTCAAGGCCAGAGAAGAGTTTTGTGTTTAGACCACAAGACAGGCACTGAGGTGCTCAGATACTTCCTCTGGCTCTGCCTGTTCTCTCTACATGACTGTGCCCAAGATCTTTATCTACAGGAGGGCAGTAATATCTCCTCTTACCTGTTTAGATCCTGTGACTTCAGATGAGGACTGTGCACAGGACCTTCAGACCTGCTATCCTGCTACAAAACCCCAGAATAAACAGAACAAAGACTCTGTTGATGCCAAGATTCAACCATTTTTCAAGTCACCACAGCCTGACTGGGCTAATTGTTGATCAGTGAGAAGTTTGCCAGAGGTGTCCAAGCACTGCAGTCAGAGAAGGGCCCCATCTTCCTCTGCTGGCTCGGTAGCAAAGCCTCGTGTTCCTCCCAGAATAGCAACCTGCAAACCTCAGTGCTTCTCTTCCAAACCCATTCACACTTTTAGAAACACATTTGCAAACCTCAGCCCCTGTGGCTTCAAGCAAAGCCTGGCTGGCTGTGCAGCCTCCTCAGCCACAGCACCTCCAGCCTTTTCTCAACGTGATGATGTGAGATTTGACTTGGGGATGGATTTTTACCTGGAAGAAGAAAATCCTGCCAGGAAGACTCTTGGGATCCTACAAATGAATAGGGGAGGATTTGGGGATGGGACTGATGTAACCAGAGGTCTCCGGGGGGAGCTCCTGACACATGGCAGAGCCCAGGATTCATTTTCCAGCCGCCTTACCCCACACCCTCACCTGTGCTCAGCAATAATGTCACTGCACAGCACCCAGTGGCCCTCACCGAAAGCACCGAGACCAACCCAGCTGGAGCCACGGGGGGTTAGTAACCCCCACTGACATCTCCTCCTCATTTCCTATATCCATAACCCACACAGACAGCACTTTTTAGGTATCCAAAGCCCCAGGCTTCCTGTGGAAGGCACAGAGATGAAGTGCCCTCGTGGTGAGCCGCAGAGCATCTCCCATCCCGCTCGTGCTTCTCGGGATGCTGGTCCATGGGCACAGCTGCCAGGAGGACACCAGAGGGTGGGAAGAGGCTGCACATCCACCTTCAACCTGCTCCCCTTTCATTCACAGCTTGGATTGAGTCAGGGGGGGATTAAACTGACATCCCTTATCTCAGACCTTCCAGGGATTTCTGCACCAGCCGACACAGACAAAGCGCTCGCTCTGAAATAAGTAACATTTGCAAATAGCACTGTCCGTGGTCAGAGGGATGATGGCACTAAGGAAGCAGATAAATTTGTTGTATTTTGAAGCAAAGATAAACACTGGCTGCCTGAGATTAAACCACCACTCCAGCTCTGCTCTGCTGAAACCACAGTCTACGGCAAGGAGCGCTTGGCAAAGAGACAGGACGGGTCATCACGTTAATTCCTGCACCCAGGATTAAACCCACAACTGCTGCAAGAAATGCACAAACAATGGCCAGAAATGCTGTGTGGAATTCCAGGGTCTCCCTGCCACCAGCACTTCCCTCACAGCTTCCCAAAAGCAACCCCCTCTCCCCTCCTTGCCAGGAGGGTGAAGAGAGTTTGGATTAGCACCAGTAAAACCCAGCATAAATTAAAGGGGTGGGAAAAAAACACCACTGGATGTCAGCTGGAAACTAGAGAGGGACTAATTCTGGTCTCCCTACAATTTTGTTGTAACTTCCTATTTTTCAACACTTTGTCAGATGGAGAATTTGCCAAGTGCCTCCCTGATCACACAAGGCTGTGCAGCACTTTGACACCCACATGTGACAGCGGGACACACACACACAGAGCAAACCCTCAGCCTCTGTGGTCTGTGGAAAAATGCATAAATTTAGAGTTAATTCCTTAATGCATCCATGAGTATTTTGTCCCAGAGATCACTTTTACCATCAGCAATTTATAGACACAGTTTAGATTCCCATAAAATTTACATAATTAAAATATTTCGTGGTTTTTTTTTTTTTAAAGAAACAGTTAACTTTTTTCCTACAATTTCTGAGCAGAACACCCCATATAGGATCCCACCAAGCAAAGGAAAGCCTCCCAAAGGCCACGTGGGCATCAGGACAACAGCAGCACAACCTACAGAAAAGCAAGTGCCTCTGGCCTCCACGGGGCCAAAGCTTTGATTTCATCCCTGCAACGCAATGCAAAAAGAAGCACCAAAATAAACAGCCCCATAAAGCAGCAGGAACGCAGCAAAGCAGTTGGAGGCTTCTCCAGTGAGAATGACCTAAATCCAAGAGGCATTTGTGCAGATGCTGCTCAGCTCCACAACACCCTCACTGCCTCCAGGACAGCCCGGGATGCACAAGCAGGGAAGCGAACCTGGGAGAGGACTCTTTTCTTTGCAATAAAATCAGGGATGATTCATTTTATTTTTTTTCTCCTCTCCTCCAAGGCACCCTCTTGCAGGGGCTGCCCCACATGCAGGGCTGCCGGGGGTGGGGGCCTGGAGACCCCCTTTCCCGGTGGGACCCCGACCCCGCAGCAGCCAGGGTTATCGATGGAGATGTGTGTAATTGCCCTGTCAGGCAGCTGAAAGGCGCTCGCCTTTAGCTGATGCCACTTCAAAATGAAATTCTTTCTTTGGCATGGCTATGTCTGATATGCAGGCATCAAAGGGGAAGGCAGCAGGTCGCCGATGCCCCAGGCCACGCATTTCCCTTCTAAAAGCAGGAATGAGAGTGTCAGCTCGGGGCTGAGGGGGCCCCTGGAGACCCGACACCCACTGCTGCTTCCTGGGGTGCTGGAAGGATTTGAGGATCCTCCCCTCCCCAGCACCCAGAGACACCCGAAGGCTTTCCAGCAGCAAAGGGGACTCTGCAGCCTGCACACCAGCGGGATGGAGGGGTGGAAAAGCCTCCCTGGCACACAGGAGGTTGAGGGCTGGGGTTTTTTTTGCTTCCAAGAGAAACACAGGGCCACGCTCGCCTCCCCCCACAGCTCCCATCTCCTCTCTCCACCTGCACTCTTCAGGGAGCCAAGGCTTTTGGCAAGCTCTCCACTCCAGTTTTTATTGGTTTCAACTGAGCTGCCCCTTTCGGAGGGTTGGAAAGCTTCAATCATTAAAGGAAAAGAGGGAAAAAAAAGAAAAGAAGGCATCACCACCCTCGCCCTGCTGCCCCTTCCCACTCCCACGAAAGCTGACACACCAGCCCCATGCCACCCAGCCCAGGCACAGCTCCCTGTTTTCCAAGCCAAACACATCCTTTCCAACGCATTTGAGACAGTTTTCAAGGCCCTCAGTCCCTCCGACTGTACCTGCTCGGCTCACCTTCCTGCTCGGAAGCAATTTAGAAAGCACACAGCACAGGTAGCTATTAGCTAACACATATTTAACTGCTCCAGATATCTTTTTTTTTTTTTTTTTTTTTGGCATTGTAATGGAGTGATTTGATCTTCAAAGGACCCGTGGAAACCTTTGAAGCTTCCCCATCTCCAGTGGGGAGGGGAGGAGGGTGGGGGGAAATGTTAATAGTTTTAAAACCTGGGGAATCCTGAAGTCGGAGAAAGGGTATAAAACCCAGCGGGTTTAGCATAAAGCCCTCAGGTAAATCTTCACCTTCTTTTCAAATGCATTTTTTGGTGGGTTGCTTTGCAAAGGCTTGGGCCAGGTTAGCAAGGTCGGCTCTATTCCCAGCGGCTCTTAATCTCCAGGGACCCTCATCTCCCACGTGGCACAGCCCCAGCACTGGGGGATCCACAGAAGGAACCTCGGAGAGAAATAGAAACACTAAAATTTGCAAAGCCTTTAAGTGGAAAAGGAGCAGGGGGGGAAAAAGGGGTGGAGGAGGTGGGAGGGGGTGAAGAAGATAAGGAGAGATGATAAATTCCCTGCTGCTCTCCCAGCACAGCCTCAGCAGCACCCTGAGAGGCGAGACACAAAATGCGTTTACCTTTAAAATAATGACTCATTTTATTTTTTTCTTTTAATATGTAGTTATAAATATATTTTGTCAAAATATATGATCATTATTGTCAAAAACATTTGCACATAAAGTCATAAATAAGGTCAAGGTGAACGTTTAGTTTAGAGAAGAGTCCAGCTATAGCAAGCAGTTCTGGGGTGGGACGGAAGGGGAGAGAGAAGGGGAGGAGAGGGCGGCGGGGAAGGAGGTCAGCGGCACCCGCACCCCTCCACCACCATCTCCTGGTAGTTTTTCAGGACCACCTTGTCATACTCATCCAGGTAGAGCATGGAGATGGCGCTCAGCTCCGTGGGCACGCAGCAGGCCTTGGGAATGCTGGAGTTCACGGAGTTCACCAGCGTCTGCACGATGGCGTGGTTCGTGGAGTTGAGGTGGTCGGCCAGAGGGAAGGGGCAGTCCCCGTGGCAGTAAAACGCCTGGTACCCGGGGGGTGCCACGATCCAGTCGTTCCAGCCCACGTCGCTGAAATCCACATAGAGGGCGTGGCGGCGGCAGTTTTTTTTGTTCTTGCGGGAACGCTGGTGCTTGGGGCTCCGCCGGGCTCTGCGGGTCAGCGCATGGCCTCGCCCGTCGTGCCCAAAAGTGACCAGGAGCGGTCTGAGCTGAGCCCAGTCCCCGCGCCCTTGAGGTAAAGATCGGCTAATCCTGACGTGTTTGCCCTGATGAGTCTGTGCGTGGTGGAGGTGGGTCACCTCGATCACCAGCCCGTGGTTCGGCTGCTTGTCCTTGGTCCACCGGATCACAGCCGGGCTCACATCAAAGGTCTCCCAGCGCGTCACGTTGTGGTGCACCAGACGCGTGTCCAGCAGGCGCGTAATGGCCTGAGCGCGCTCCGACAGCGGCTTCATCACTTCGTAAATGTTTATCCGGTGGAAGCCCCCCTCCCACGCCGCGCTCGGCTCCTCCACCTGCTCCCGGTACAGCCGCAGCTCCGCCGAGGAGATCACCTCGTTTTCCGGCACGCTGCTGAGGTTGAAGACGAAGCGGATCCGGGGCGCCTCGCTGGGACCCGGGACGCTCTCCAGGTGCTCTGGAGGGGAGTAAGGAAGGGGAGAAAAGTGGTAAGACAAGCAAACAGGAGCACGTCAGGCTCGGGGCACCCAGGCCGGCCCCCGGCGCAGCCACGGCACACAGTTGCGCTTCACCTGCCGGCTCCGCTCCGCTCCCCCGCGCATCCCTCCCGGCTGGACCCGCAGCGGCTCCTGCCCCGGCACCGCTCGCTCCTCCGCGCCCCGACCGGGACACCCCTTCCCATCGCGTTTCCCTTTTTAGAAAGGCTTTTTTCCACACATCCCCCCTTCCTCCTCCTCTCGCTTTTCCCCTTTTGCTTTCCCGCTCGCGGTCTCTCCGAAATCATCCCCCCGGCGAGATGCGGCGCCGCGGAGCACAGAGGTGCCTTGTTACAGGGGGAGAAAGAGAAGCAAATTCCAACGCAGTAATGATGCGGCTGGATTAATAATTCAGATTTACTTTGGAAAAGAAACATCCGCTAGGAAACATTTGGATCAGATTACAAGGGTCTATTGAATAAACCTTATAAACACACAGCTGTAAGTATTAAATTCGAGTCGGGCTTTGGGGGAAATTTTTTTTTCTTTTTTTTTTTTTTTTTTTTTTTTTTTTTTTAAGAGTAAAAGCAGGCAGCAATCGCTTTGATAGTTCAAAAGAAACACTCCAGGGGCGAGATCCCGCCCTCGCTTTACTCCCGCATCCGATCCAGAGCCATTAAATCCACGCGAGCCCAGGGAGTGACCCCGAGGCAGAGGCACCGAAGGAAACTCGCTGTTGTCAACAGAAGCAAAAGCACTTCAAAATATGGTCAAGCTCGGGTTAAGCACAGGATGCTGGAAAAAATACAGCACAGCACGCCTGTCACCCACACACGGCAGGCTGGGGGGTGGTTTTCCTCCCATAAATTTAGGGCCGGGCACGTCCTGCTTCTAAAGGCATTTGTGAGCTTCCAAAACGCAAGGAAATCCCGATCGCTACCGGGGCTGGGAATTTACCGCCTCCCATCACTGACCTTCATGGTGGAAACTCCTCACGGTGTTTGCCCGGCTGGTCGATCGCTCAGGGTACTGCAGGCTAATTTCCTGGAGGCTTTCCTCCTCTTCTCCAGACTGGAGTCGATAGAGATCCAGCATGTAACTAGGAATGACGGCTGACTTGCTGGGCTGAGGCCGCCTTCGCAGCCCAAACATCTGCAGCAGAGTCGTTTCGAAACCCCGCAAGAGTTCATGGCTTTGGGCAGAGCGGCGTCCGGATCCGGCTTGTCCCTGAAGCTCTGCCACTTTCTTCCTGCCGGTCTCGGGGATCAGGCTAGCATGGTTAGTACCTCCTAGAAGGACTTGGCATAGTAGGATGACCATCAGCATTCGGTTACCAGGAATCATGGTGTCTCTGGGGTGTAAAAAAAGCGACAACAAACAAGAAGAAAAGTCAGGATGAGAAGCAAAACCCCCTCTTTTCTTCCGAATAAACTTTAATATAATAGTAATAAGTAATAATAACAATAAATGGCAAAAGGACACGGGGAGCAGCATCCATTCGAGCAGCTGCCGGCGCGCCCCGGCGGGCAGGGACCAGTCGCCGGCTCCGGGCTGCCCGCAGCCCCTCGGGAAGGGGGTCCCAGGCAAGTCCCAGGCACATCCCGGCCCTGAAGCCCCCTCGGGAAGAGGGTCCCAGGCACATCCCAGCCCCGCAGCCCCTCGGGAAGCGGGTCCCAGGCAGGTCCCAGGCACATCCCGGCCCCGGAGCCCCCTCGGGAAGCGGGTCCCAGGCGCATCCCGGAGCCGCTGCCCCGCCGGGACGGGGCGGGAGAAGCGGCGGCGGCTCCCGGCGGGGACCGAAGGGGCGCGCGGCTCGGCGGGGACCGATATGCGGTCGCGGGTTCGAATCTCGCCGCCGGACGCCGACAGGGGGAAACGGGGATAAGAGCAACATAAAGTTCTTAAAAAAAAAAAATTAAA
>VXAU01000103.1:152938-179465 GCA_013399695.1 Formicarius rufipectus | reverse complement strand
CGATCCCCGCGCCGCTCAGGTGCATCCCCGCCGGACCCTCCCGCACCGCCCGCGGGTCCCCCCCGCTCGGCACGGGCACCGAGGGACCGCGCTGGGGAGGGAGGCTCGGGAAGCGGCTGTGTCCCCCGAGGAGAAAGGGGAGGGAGCGCTCGGGAGTGAGAAGGAGCTGCGCGGGGAAAGGGACGGCGGCAGAGAGCGGGTTCCTGCTGTGCTCCCATCACATGCTGGCCCGAGGGTCCCCTCCCCGGCGTTGGGAGCCCGCTGCCAGGACGGGGGGTTATCCCCGCTCCCTGCCCTGAGGGTTATCCGCACTCCCTGCCCTGGCAGTTATCCCCACTCCCTGTCCTGGGGATTATCCCGGATCCCTGCCCTGGGAGTCATCCCTGCTGCCTGCCCTGGGGGTTATCCCTGCTGCCTGCCCTGGGAGTTATGCCTGATCCTGCCCTGGGGGTTACCCCCGCTCCCTGCCCTGGGGGTTATCCCTGCTCCCTCCCTTCGGGGTTGTCCCTGCTCCCTGCCCTGTGGCTTATCCCTGCTCCCTGTCCCGCATTCCCACCCGCCCTCCAGATTTTGTCATCCTTCTCCTGCCCCTGCCCTCCCTGGCTGCCTGCATAGCTCTTTCCCGCTTCCCACCAGTCCCAGACCCCCATCTGGATGTGCAGCAGGCGCTGTTCCAAGCCCACACGGGGTGTGTTTGGCCACAGCTGGCTGCTCCAAAGGGGTACAGACTGGGATCTCTGGAAGAAAGGATGCTCCCCTGCCCCACAGTTCAACCCCAGCATTGCCCTGGGCCAGCTTTGGGGCTGAGACTAAGAGCCAGACATCCCAGGGTTTGAGACTGTTTCCAGGTGGAATCTGGGGACAGATTGGTCTCCCACTAGCACACATCAACTGGGCACACTGAGCTTGATGTACAAACAAGGTATGGAGAAAGCAGCTCCAGGGAAACACCCTCTAATGAAGGGTGATGGATGCCACATACCTGAGAGACATGGGGTAGCCTGAACAACCCCATGATAAATAAAGCAAACTCCACCAGGGCATTAAGATACTGCCCCTTTGCCCTGCTGGGCTATCCCTTTGTGTTGGGCAAACTGTCACCCACGGTGAGAACAGCTGGTTAATTTATGAGACCAAAAGATGTGGTCATGGAGTGGCCACGGGAACTCCTAAGCTCATCAATTAACCACAGCCAAAAACCAGCTCAGAAATGATGACTGTGAACCAGCCACGGGGCCACAAACCACCAGGCTGCTGTGCCCAAGTGTGCAGCAAGCCCACACCAGCTCCTCGGTGTCCTTCCAGCACTGCCCCACAGCTCACACACCAGCACAGATGCCTTCTTTTCATATTTCACTTTCTTTCTTTATTTTTTTTTTTTAGCTCAGACCTGACCCATGCATTAGAAAAGCCCAGGGATGTCACCGAAAGGACACGCACAGATAAAAGGCAGTGCTGACACTGTAATATCTCTTGAGTTATTCCTATACCACTCTGAGTTTAAAAGAAACATCTGTTAGCAAGGTATTTGGACTATGAATCCATCAAAATTGGTGAAATATTGCTATCGCCATTTCAAATGTATCACACTGTGTGTTATTCTTAACAAGGGAAAACAATTTGGGGAGTAGCTGCTGTGCAACTTTTTAAAGTTAAATAACATTTTCATTGAAAATACTCCAGTCTATAAACAAAGTTTACACGAGGGCCTGTATAGCTCTGCTCTTAAAACAGACCTCTGGATTGGGAAGAGCAACGGGCTCCCTCTTTGTGGGAGCAGTTGTGCTCTTTGTCTAAAGACCTCGCTCGGATTTTGTTGGGCTCAGAGAGCGGCCATGCTGGAAACGTTTGTCCCTGAGGAATTCAGTCCCACGACATCCACCGCCTGCTCTCTCCTAAGCCATCCTGTTAAACAGAGATCCCAAAAATTGCTTATGTAACGCTGGTTAACCATGCCCTGTGAGGAGGTGGCCAGCTGGGGCCAAGAGAGCCAGGGCAGAGCAGCGTGGTTTGGGCTCTCGTAGGAGGCAAGAGCGTATTTGAGTAGCTCCCTGGTTACTAAGGAGTGTTAGTCATGGGGAAAGCTGTAGTATTTATTCCATAAAATGTAAATACATAACCCAAACCACAAAGGAATAACCATGGATGGAAATAGTGTAGCATATAGTGAGGGAGCTGAGCTGCCTTTCTACAGAAGCTGCGTTTCCTCAACCCCAGAGAGTGCAATTCACCTTGAACGAAGCTTCTGCTCCAGCCCGTGGAGTTACACATCGGCTGAACTCAGTCCAGGCACACTAAACAACCCAGTGTGTTATATATTCCAACCAAAAAAGTGATGCCAAAATGGAGCTAAAAATACAAATGTGGAAGGTTTGAAAAGCAAACACTGCTTAATTCAGTGGTAGATGCAACTTTAAAGATCCAGCACGTCAAAAATAGAGAACATTGTGTCTGTGCTCAAGGCAAGGCTCACCTCTCCCCAGTTACATGGGTGAGGGGGGGATTGGTGGGATTCTTGCCTGTGACCCAGTCCCAGCCTTACTTAGGGTTCTGCTGGCAGGTTTTTCCCTCTCTGTCCCCTGCGAAAAACCTGGGAATCTCTGCACCTGGACCAGCAAGACCATTGGTCTCCTCTGGAAGCAAAGAACCAGGCCCCTGGGGACTCACCCTGCAAAGAATGGCCAGACAAAGAGGTGATTCATCATGTGCAGACCTTGGCTGTGACAGAAGACTTCGTCTGTGGCAGCAAGAAGCCCAGGAGCTGGCAGGTCTCTGGGAGCCCCCGTACCCAGCTCTGCTCATGGAGGTCAGCTGAGGGGCAATTATTTGCTCACTTTTGTTTCGACCCACTAATTGTGGATTTGCCCAGACGTGCTCCTGATAAAACCCCAGCCACTCACACCTGACCCACTTCCAGGTTTTGTGTGCTCAGGACCTACCAACAAGCACTGCAGGTCGATGTTCAGCACCTCTGGAAATTAGGCCAGCTCTGTTTACAAGGCAAACTTCTTCTCCTCTAATGGCAGCATTTCAGGAGATGCCTCTGGACTCGGACCTTCCCAAACCAGTTCTTGCATCCTATGTTATTTTTAGAGCAGCTGCACCTTTTTGGGCTCTAAGGTTTGCAAACAACCCGCCTTGAGGAAAAAAAAGAAAAGAAAAGCAAAGAACTTGTCTCACCAGATTTGTGCTTGAGCAGAAACAAACCCAAACCCACAAATAAATAAATAAAGGCATATGGCAGAGACGATTTAATGACATGAATTACAGGAGGAGATGCCCATAAGTGTGTCCTCCTACCCTTTCCTTTCAACTGCCTGAGCTTGTCAATGAAAACAACGGGAACTGAGCAAACAACTCCAAGGGATTACATTTTCCAAAGGAGCTCTTCGCTGAAGAGCCGACTCCGGCCGGCACAAACAAGTGCAGCTGCTTGAATGGTGAAAGGAACATTTTTTACAACCACTCTGAGATTTTCATGATTTCTCTGAGTGCTTCAGAGCTGGCCTGTTCGACCAGAATTTTCTACCTCCTCTTGAATAAATAAATTCATACTTCTGAAACACAGGGCCGGGCCCAGCTTGGACTCTGTTTCTGCTTTACATTAAAGTGTCTCTGCTGAGGTGTCAGGACCACGTCTAGAACCACTAAGAGGAGAATCAGGTTCAGCGTTGCTGTTTTATTCCAAACAGGCTTTCTTTTTTACAAAGCCCTACAAAAACACTGTGAGGGAACATTAAAATAATGCAGTTCTAAAAAGGCAGTCTTTGGTAATCAGATACATGCAGTCGAAACAGTAGGATTGTCTGCTCTTTTCTATTTCTAAGTTTTCAAGGATGATTTTTATTGGTTTGAGAATGCTATTAAAAGGTTGACTGTCCCATGCAGGGAGAATCTTAAGTTGCTGTTGCTTGCCTTGTTCACTTTGTCACTATTCAAAGATCCCCAAGACTAAGCGAGGCTACAAACCTTCATACAGACAGTGTTTGTCTTCTGCTGTGAGACTGTGAGATGTCTGCTGGCAAATATTGTTCCTTTAGAGATGCTGGTGCCTCAAAACTAGGAGGTCTGTGTCTTTCAGACCAGACCTTTTCCACGCTGGACATCAGAAAGAATTCCTTCATGGAAAAGGTGGATAGACATTGGAATGGGTTGCCCAGGGAGGTGGTGGAGGTGTTCAAGAAATGACTTGGTGCTCTCGTCTAGTTGACAAGGTGGTGATGGGTTGAAAGTTGGACCTGATGATCTTGGAGGCCTTTTCCAGCCTTAATGATTCTCTGATTCTATAATTAGGAAAGTGCTTCAGCAACATGAGTCATGAAATAAAGGTAGAGCCATTTTAATGGTCTGCTGTTAAAATTCTCCTGAACTGTGTTAGAAACACGTCTGTTCCAAAATCGTCTACACATCGAACGGTTACAGGAAGAACACGCACTGATCTCATGCAGCTTTTGGAAAGAGTCATTGCCTTTAGCTCACATTCACTGTATTACTCCCCACTCCATCAAAGCCTCAGCCCTGAGCAGCAAGGAGGACCTCCAGAAGGCGAAGAACACATTCCTCCTGCTCTGAAGTTGTAGCTGGTACTAATAAAGGCCATCATTCCTCTAAGGAGCGCCATCCGGCCATATGGCTATGGGAGATAAGCAGATTCATTTTGGATCTGATGAGTCATGAATACTTTTGGAGGATACCACAAGTGCTGGCAGCTTCCTGGCCTTGCAAGCCACTCCAGTGTGTCTCTAGTACTGATGTGTGGCTTTGTGTGAGTTCAGTTGTGACCCTGATATTTCCACATCGCACCTCCGGGGTGGTGACATTTGTCTTTGTCCTTTCACTGTAGCTCGAGATCTGCAATCAGCAGAAGCTTTAATGATCTCAACCACTACTACACGGTGTAAATCAGCGGAGCAGGACATCTGCTGCAGGAACAGTTCACACCAGCTCTGTTAGAGTTTCAGCAATAGCAAAGGACTCTTCTGGCAGATGTTATTGCAAGTCCTGGGAAATGTCAGCACACGGACGAATTTTGAGTTTGCTAATGTGAACACCTTTACCTGAAAGCAGAGAGAAAGGATCCTGCCAGGGGATTCCCTGTTGGGAAACATGAATATGCCCTGTGGCCTTCACCTCCAGCAATAACAAACTGGTGGGGCTTGTTTGTACCAGTTGCCTGGTGACAAAGGTGCATGCTCACAATTAATCATCATTCTTAGAAAGTGCTCACTGATTAAACTTACACAGTGGGCGTGGATGAGCAGAGCATGAGCCTCCCATAGACATGTGACACAAAGACAAAAGATGGTTTCTGAGGGAAAGGCTCCTGCTCTTATAGAATATGCTGAGTTGGAAAGACCCACAGGGATCATCCAGCCCAGCTCCTGGCCCTGCACAGACACCCCAACAATCCCACCCTGTCCATGAGAACCTTGTCCAAACACTCATTGGGTTCTGGGAGGATTGGGACCATGAGCACCACAATGGGGAACCTGTTCCAGTATCTGACCACCCTCTGGGTGAAGAACCTTTTCCTAATATCCACCCTCAACCTCCCCTGACACAGCTCCAGTCCTTCCTGACAAACCTTTTAGCAGGACCTACTTAACGACAGCACGTCAAGGCCCTCTGTTGTATAATTGATAAAGCAAGCTAACGAGTGAGGTGTTAGCTGGGTTTATTTTCAAGGTAGAGACATTCTTACTTACTGTTACCTGCTCTGCTTCCTTCTGGGGCAAAACAAAACACTTGTAAGCAGAATCAAAGCGCACCTCCTCTCCCAAAGAGCTACGACCCAAAAGCACCTGAGCAGAGACGCAGTTTGTGTCAACAGCAGCAAAACCTGATTTAATTTCTGTCCCTTTTCTAAATAAACAGCTATTTGTTTTCCCCTTCACTGCTTCCATCATACACAGACACTGACTCAGCAGCCAAAGGGGGACTTCAGCTGCCTGGGAAGTTCAAAGGCAATAGATCTGGTGCAGTGCTGCAACTTCTGGGACGCCTAAAGGAAGGTTGGCCTAATGATGAAGGAGTTAATTTGGACTTCAGAAGATCTGGGTTCAGCTTTGTGCTTCTGTGACAGTGGCTGAATCACCAGGAACCTACTTTATCCAAGTGGCTAAGCACATGCTAAACAGTGAAGAGTAATTAAAAAACATGGAGATAATTAGAATGAAAGGCATGTCAGAGCCTCCTCTCTGGAAGAACAAGAACATTTTGCACCACTGTCAGAAATTAATAAAAACTAAACATTTGTTCTAAACAGGTCCTCAAATTCCAACCTAACAAACAAAAGGCTTTCAAACCATTTCAGTAGAACCCCATCTCCTGGGAACACATTGGAAGAGTTACATGACATGGAGACTCCATGTGATCTCTCCTTTACAGCACTTGGAACAAAGGTTGCACTGCCTTGTCCACCACGGAGAGAGGCCTGGGGATTCACCTCCTACCCAGGGCAGAAGGAGGGAAGAAGCAACACTGAACATGCCTGGAAAGTAGAGATTAAACACATTGGAGTCAGAGGTGGGTTTCCAGCATTTTCCAGAAATAGCCATCAGGGCTTTGGATTACTGGCTGGCAGCCCGTGGAGTGAAGGGACGCCAATCTCTTGACCTGCAGGTTTCAGAGCAAAGACAGTCTGTCCTCCCTGAGACCTCATCCAAACCATGTGGACAACCCAGTGCTGCACATGTGTTCCATGTGGGTCTGATCCCACTGGCAAACCAGGCTTTCTAGTAAAGGGCATTTCCAGGATCCACTTCTTTTGTTTCTGAAGATATCAACAGCCTGCACAGGGATAAGACTGAGGAACTGGCTCATAAAAAAAAAAATGGGGGTGGGAAGAGAGACTTTTAGGAAAGGGGTATCTAAAAGTCAGTCTGAAGAGGGGAAAAAAAGTGAAATGGCCAAAAGGGAGTGAGCCTGGAGACATTTCATGTCTCGTTGTCTCTTACATATGAAGGGACCTCAGAAGTGAGGGGGTGCTCACCTCCACAGAGGTCCACCTGGGCAGAGGGTTTACAGACCCCTGAGGATCAGCAGGAAGACAGAGCAGGAGAGAAAACTGATCTGGGAAACAAGTGAAAACCAAGAAGGCAAATTCGGTCTGGGCAGAGGGCCAAGGCAAGGCCAAGTGCAATTCTAGAAAACAGGACCTAAGCCAGAGGCCCCAAGGTGTCACGACAGGCTCTCACTGGTCTGCAGTGACAGCCCAGAATGACACACCTGGCAGGTGCACAGCAGACATGGAGAGAAGTAGCCTTGAACAAAAGTCTCAGGATGGAGGGTCTAAACCAGCAGCTCCCACATGAGCAGGATCTGGGCTTAGCACAGCACTGGTGTCTCCCAGTCCCAGCCCTCTGGGTGCACTGGAGTCACACACTGGTGTCACGCTTGGAGTCAGGGAGAGCAGAACTGAGTGAGAGCAATTTCCCTGAGGACCTCTTTGTTCCCCTGGTTGCACCCTGCATTCCTGCTTGTTCCACCTCTGTCCTGCTGACTCTGCTGCCTTTTCCCACCCTCTGTACACATACCTGATAGAGCAACAAGCCTCGGAACCAGGCATTGTGTGCAACACCACACCCCACTTCGAAGAAACATTGCAAAAAGCAAATGTGCAACGTCATTTATGAAATTGGCATCAGCTTACAAATGTTCCTCACAAAGACTCAACACTGAGAGAACTCCACAGCTGCCCAAAAGTCACCTGTCCTGCCTCCAGAGGCCCTCAGCAAGTCACTTCATGCCCCACCACTCCTTCCCTACATAACACTTGGGTGCAGAGGCAAAGTGGGGCAGGAAATGCAGCTGTCCACCCACTCCAGAGCAGGCTGAGCACAGGAAGGACGGAGGAGAAGCTGAGTGGGGTTGGGGCTGGAGGGACACCAAGATAGAAATGAAGTCGATTAAGGCAAATGTTTGAGGAGTGGAGGATAAAATAAGAAGGTCAAAGAGGACTTGGAGGCCATGGATATTGACTGGAGTGAGGGATGGTGGAGACAAATCCCGGATCCAAAGCACAAAACAGCAGCCACGCAAGGTGAGCTTGAGAGAATCTCAGTGCGGTGCCATGAGGGGTCCCATTTTCCAAGGGCATGAAGTGATAGGACAAGAATGGAATGGCTTTAAGCTGAAGGAAGATAAATTTAGATTAGATATTAAGAAGGAATTCGTGTCTGTGAGGGTGAGGAGGCCCTGGCACAGGTTGCCCAGTGAAGCTGTGGCTGCCCCATCCCTGGAAGTGTCCAAGGCCAGGTTGGATGGGGCTTGGAGCAACTTGGGATAGTGGAAGGCGTCCCTGCCTATGGCAGGGGATTGAATGAGATGATGTTTAAGGTCCCTTCCAACCTAAGCCATTCTGGAATTCTATGAGGGCAGCTTGGACCTGCCATGTGGTTAATTCCCCTCTCCTGGGACCACTGGCAGCCACCAGAACAGCCACCATTCCTTTTTCACATCTTCTCCAGCTGGTAAGTCACCAAGAGCTGATGAGAATTTCACCACACAGAAAGTTCCTTGAAATGGATGGCACAACTGGATCACTTCCATCATGTTTTCTGCTGTGGGGTTGGTGCTGGAGGCAGGTGCCTGAATATACCTACAGGGTTGAGAATGGCTGTGATCTGGGGGCTAAATAAGAGTCACCAGAAATCTGAAGGCCTAACCAATGTGTCTATACTTGCAGGAGGTGCACAGCTCTGCTGCCCAGGGGAAGATCCCAGTCCACTCAACACTTTCCAGCACACAGAATTTACTTCACATGGCATCATTCCCTTCCCTGTCCACACAGGGCAAAAATTCCTTTCACCCAAACCAGCAAAACTCCAAGACCAGTCTGAAAAAAAACCAACCAACCCAACCCAAACAAAACCAAAAAACCACAGCCAGTGGACAAAATGCATTTTTGAAGTAAAAACTAAATAGAGGCTGGACCCTGTTGTGTTGCCCAAGGCATGTAAATGTTCCTCCCCTTCAGCCCCTTCCCAGCAGCAGAGCTCCCAGAGCACTTTGTCTGCACAGGGTGAGCAGCTCCGTGTCTCCTGGGCAGAGGGCACACACAGGGACCTGGCTCGTGTTACTGAGCAGGATCAGATGATAGATGAAGATCCACGATGCTGAGCAGCAGCAGCAGCTCACAGCTCAAAGTCTTTTCCCTCTGCCTGAAAATCCTCCTGCTCCTCTCTTTTCCAGAGTAAGGAGGGGCTCTTCGTTCTCCAAGGACTTTTGTTGCTACCAAGGTTTATGTACTTACACATCCCTGCACGAGCAGGATTTTAGCACAAGGCCATTGGCACAGGGTGTTTCAGATCACATGATTTTTTTTTTCTAATCAATTCTTTTGTAAAACTGTTCCTTTTACTGGCCCATGAGAGATGAATTGTAAACCCAGACAAAAAAACCCCTGCCCCACATCCCTGGGTCTTAGGAAATACAGATTTACCACCTTCTAGACTCTTTGCATGCTGTTAGATTTTTCTCTGTGTGATTTTATGTTGCTCAGACACCCAAAGACCTAAGTGGTCCCAGGAAAGAGGAATTGGCTTCCTCTGGAAAAAAAGAAAAAAAAAAGTGTTTATTTGCAATTTAACTTACCCGACTTGTTTAAAGTGTTATCAGAATGCAACCACTTACTTTCTTTTCTTCATTTTCACTTGATATCCAAGACTTGCTTGAATTGAGAATGTCCAAAGCCTCAGGCATGATCCTGGGTGTTCTCAAGACTTAAATGCCATTGCTTAAAGAGTTAAAGATCTAGATGGCTGCACTAAGAGGATGATAAACTAATCACTCAGTCACTGCTGGTGAGCCCCGTGTCATTTACTGAAACATGGAATGCATTTAACAATGTAAGAGAAACTCCACGCAGTGCAGAAGCCAAAGATGATTGTTTGATTGTCAGGGTTTACTTTGGAGAAAGTCCTCAGTCTAATTACCTACGTTTGAACAACAGAAGTATTTTTGCCCTCGTTGAAGAAATTAACATTTTCCTTTCAAGTCAATGGGTTGTTTGGGGTGTTTTTTCATGCTGCTAAGGACTGCAGATTATGTTCCGGGGGCTACAAAAATTTAAGACAGGGACTAAGTAGAAGAAATAATTCTGCCAGAGAACAAGTATGAAAAGTTTCATAATCATGAGAAAAGCAGAAATAATAACTAGAGTACTAGGACTGCACATTTACCTACTGATTTGTGTCTTCCAGTTCTGTGAAATGGCTGGAAAGAAAAGGACAGGTCTTGGCACTCACTAGAAATACATATTTAAAAGGCAGGCCCCGGTTTGGTGCAACTGAAAGAAAATGCTTCAAATCCTTTGCCCTGCACTCTTGGAACCATGAAGGAACAGAAAGAGCAGGTCCAACATCTTGGTTCTGCATTTCAGAATTTAGTGAACACTGGCTTGAAAACCAGTTAAAGACCGAGACACCGAAGATGAATAAAACATCAAAAGAATCTCGTGGGGCTCACCCAGTGAGCATCCCAACTGCAAATAATACCACTTTATTCTCTTTCACTCCATTAAACTCGGAACAGTGCAACTCCCTTGTGCTGGCACTTGGAACAGGACCCTTTCCCAGCATACCAAACCCCAGAGCTGCTGCCTGTGGACACCACCAGACATTATATATTGATGGTAAAATAAGGGCTGGAGTGACAGAGCAAAAGGAAGGTGTGACCATCACTCATCCTTGTAGCTCAGTGTCACTCTGACCCAGCAGCAACAGACAGGGCAGTGACATCAGCACCTCCTGAGAGCTGATCCAGCTTCCAGAGACTCTGGATGGCTGTTCTGATGTGGCCACAGCTCAGCCTTGCACACCAATGTCAATTCGACCTGGTAAACACAAGTAATAATAGAAGAGGAAGCAACAGAAGCTGAGGAAGCGTCACCAGCTTACCAGTTCTCCAGAGACTCTCGTGGGCACTCTGCTCCCCAGCTGGGACAGAGCTTGTCCCATGGCTCCAGTGTTGTGACCCAAATGATTCCCAAGGAGGAGGAGGAGGAGGAGGCAGAAACACCTTCTAATGACACCTGCCTTCATGACAAGCCTGACAAGCTGCCACATGATCATTTTCCCTACTGGGTGATGGCTCAGGCAGTTCTGCTGACCTTGGTTCAGGCAGTCTCTGAAGAAGGAAGGAAAGCTCCAGCCTGACCCAGAGGATCAAAATCCAGGCACGTGAGTGGAAATTCAGCTGATCACAACGAGAAGTCTCCAGCATTGTCTCATCCCGAAATGAACATCCAAAACAGACCAGGTTCCTCTCAAGCAGTGGCTGTTTCCCTGCACACCCAAAAAGAGAATCCAAATGAGTAAGTCAGGTGTTGCTGGAGAGACTGTGGAGATCTAAAGGCAGCAAAGATAAATGCTATTCAAAGGAACCTGCTGTTCCTGTTGTGTAAACCTTTCTCTCTACAAAGAGGCAACATTTAGCCAAGCAACTGGGTGACAACATTTGCCTCACTGCCCTGGGTGAAAGACAGAGCAAACACTCGGAGACCAGTAGGACCAAGAAATGCTTTTTTTTTTACAAGGGCCTGGAGTGACAGGACAAGAGGGAATGGTTTTAAACTGCCAGAGGGCAGGGTTAGATTGGAGATTAGGAAGAAATTCTTGGCTGTGAGGGTGGGGAAGCCCTGGCACAGGTTGCCCAGAGCAGCTGTGGCTGCTCCTGGATCCCTGGGAGTGTCCCAGGCCAGGTTGGACGGGGCTTGGAGCAACCTGGGCTGGTGGAAGGTGTCCCTGCCCATGGCAGGGGGGTGGAACAGGATGATCTTTAAGGTCCCTCCCAACGCAAACCATTCTGGGATTCTGTGATAAGGACTGGGGAACTTTTGAAATGCACTCGCAGCTCCACAGGCCACAATTGTTACTGCAGAGAGAACTGTTTCCACTTCATCTGTATGTGCATGATTTTAAGCCTTGAAAAACTGCTGCCCTCGGACTTCTCAGCAGCTAATAAAAACCCTTGTTAGCAACATCTGGATACAAGATAAGGGAACCTTGCAAAGAAACATGAGGTATTCAGCAGGTTTCTGCAGCGGGTTCATCGTCAGTTCTCCAAGGACTTTGCTCCAAGGTCCACTGAGGTGTTGGGGTGTTTTTCCATTGACTTCATTGGGCTCTGAACCAAGACGTAAAGCCTCCCTGCTGTGCTTTGGACATTTAGTCGTGTTTGATCTGTAATAAGATCTTTCATTTCTCTTATTCCTGTAAAAACAAATAAAGCCAGAGCACAAGGAAAGCAGCTAAACACGTGCTTAGCTTTAAGCAGATCCCTCAACCAGTTCACTTCAAGCCCTTAATTCTATGGAGTCCTGGGAAAGAAAAGGACATGCTTAAAGTTAAGCACGTGCTTGGGGTCTTTGCTAATTAGTGATGGCCCCGTGTCTCACACAGATCTCATCTCAGAACATCTGGGCTTTTAGGGTCCGTGTGGGAGAAATTACATGGAGACCATCTCAGAAGTGCAATTTTAGTATTGTATCTGATGCTGAAAGCCTGTCTTTAATGTTTTTAAGACTGATTCTGTTACAACACCATTTATAGCTAGTTGAGGGCAGTAGAGTTTCTTAGACACCGGTAAAAATAAGAATATCCAAAAAAAGCAGAATCTTTCCTGGGCTCTTACTACAACACCATCCCATCAGGATGACCTAACTTAGCAGAGTAAAACTGTTTTTTGGAATTGATGTTCTTAGTGGCATATCAGGAGCATGTCACTTCAGCCAAGATTTTGTCCCTGGTCTCCTTCACTCTGCTTAGAAGAAGCACTGGTGCATCCTCTGGAGTCTGGCTCTTGGAGAATAAGTGAGCCTTTACCTTTGGGTCAGACAGCAAATGGAAGAGCATTCCCAGCAGTCTGCGCAGAACAAAAAGCATTTTTCTTCACCACACAGTGTTTATTTTGGACCTCTGCTAAAGTGTTAGACCTCTCAGCTGTCTCGATCACAGACAAGGCCTGAATTTAACGTCTCACAGGTCAAATCAGTGTCGTCTCTGGTGAGAGGACATTTGGGAAGTTTCTTCACAAAACACATGCCAGCTGACAGGAAACCTCTCACCTTTTCAGTACCTCCTTTTTCAAGGACTGAAACTTGTCTTCCTGTGGCTCCTACACTCCATCTCTTTTAATGCACCTTCCTGAACTCCTTTCCAAGGTGCATCAGTGCACTCAGCTTCAGATGCTCCCAGACCTTCAGCTCTCTCTATGAAACTTGATGCTGCCCCATGTTTATAGGTTCCTTGTTCTGCAGGCTGAACAATGAGGCCACGTTTCCATGTCCATTAGTGAGGGATCTGGATCAGATGTTAGCCCACAGCATCTCCCTCAGCTTAGCCAAGGCACGCAGCCTTGGGGCTTGGCTGTTTCATACAGGCTGTGGAAAGACAGGTGGTATCTGAACCCAGCAGAAAGCCTTCAGAGGAATATTTTTTGGAAGAAAAGTGATGATTTGAATGCTTTACATCATATGGCTGCAGTGGCTTTGATCTGAAACTAGATTTACCACAGCTTCATGCCTCCCTCTGGGGAAGTTGTGAGTTGATGCATCGACCACCCAAACCACCAAGAACAAAAGGTTGCTGCAGGCTGTGCTTGCCTAGGAGCACCAACAGCAGAGTCCTCCACAACCCAGGGCCTAGATAAACACCTGAAATAACCTCAGCCTAGCCCATGATGTTTTAGGGATGGAAAGGAGGATAAACACAGGGAAACTTCTCTTGGATCTTTCTGCAGCCCCAGTTTTTAAGATAATGATTTTAACTCCTTGACTCTTCAGTGCCCACATCCAGCTCTTTGTGACTCCATGAGAGATCAAACTTTTATATGAGGCATCAGGTCCACTTTCTCTCGACCACAAAATAATAGATCCAAAGCAAAAAGTCCCAGGATGTCCATCCAACAAGAATTCATTTCCAGCCACTGGCTCCAAACCATGAGGCTTTCTCCTGAACCAGCTGCTGCACACACATCATGTCCTGATCACAGAAGTTCTGCTGTTGGGGCCTGCTGGATCAACATCTTGATCCAGCCCTTCTGTGAATCCTTGCTCTGTGAGAGCTCTTCCCTCACCTTCATGACCCAATCCAGTCAAGGTGATGTAGAGAACTAAGCTTTTAGGAGGACCTGGTCTAAGGCATTTGGTAATGAGTGGCATGTCACACAGAGGCTCAGACCCTACAGAGCTGATGAAGAGGACAAGGGGTAGACTTTTGGGCTTCAGTAGATTCCTGCACTGAGGGATGGCTGGACAAAAGAGCAGCCAGAGTCTTCTTGTCAAAAAAAAAAAATCACCCTTTTAGAGAAAAACAGTGGCAATCCTTAGAGCAATCTTTTCTACAAGATAGATTTTCAGATGAACTACACCCTTGGGTGGATTTTGCAGCTGAAACAGTTGCAGTGGTTTTTCCAATGTTTTCTGAGCAGCCCATGTAATAAAGGAGAATATTACAACCAAAACAGGAGGTAAATACTCGTCAGCATCTTCTGTGCAGAGTCTCTGATTGCATTAAATGTCCAAGAGTCATGATCTACTTTTAAACTACTTTTTGGGGATGACCTACATCCCTTGTTGGAGAGCAAGCGTTGATATCACTGCTGCAAAGTTAATTTTAGAAAGTCTGCATGAAGGCCATGCCACATGACTAAAAACTGCTTCTCTGGTATCCTCCCAGTGCTTTCCCAAAGACCACTTTTCCTACAGCCTTGTGGAAATGAAATTCTGTCTTCCTTTTAGTAGCAAACATGTAAAAGAGTTTCCCAGGAAAGCTGGGGAAAGAAAATTGTGTTCAATATCCTTCCTAAATTCAAAGAAGAATGGAAGGCTGTACTCTCAGTAGACCTCAGAAAATGCACTTCTTTCACCACCAGATTCCCGTTCCCAAAGCTGACTCTAACCTCTCTGTTTCCCTTCCTTTCCACACAAGATTGATTCACAGAACTTGATTTAAAGGATGTTTATTTCCATAACAAAAATGATCAGGGGTCTAGAAAACATGACCTATGAGGAAAGATTGAAAGAATTGGGTTTGTTTAGTCTAGAGAAGAAAAGACTGAGGGGGAGACATGATAACAGCCTTCAACTATGCAAAAGGTTGTTGCAGATAGGAAGGTAATAAATTGTTCTCCGTGTCCACTGGGTATAAGACAAGAAATAATGGGTTTAAATTGCAGCAAGGAGGATATAGGTCAAACATTAGACACATTTCCTAAGAGGAAGGACAGGTGAGAACTGGAGTAAATTAGTCAAGGAGCTACAGACTCTCCTGTCACCAGGAATGGCTGAGACCTGGCAAACCTTGCCTCGGGGTAGAGGGATAGATCATCTCTGCAGGTCCTCTCTGCCCCTTTTCCTACTGGTCTGTGTTTATATCAGTCAAAATGATCAAAAGTACCTTTGTTCCACAAAAAGGAAAGAGAAAGTCTTTCTTGAACCCTCCCAGAGGTTTTACTGCTGGTTTGATCTACAGTTACAGTGCATTTGAAGGCATCCACATTTATTTCTATTTAAATAATTAACTAAAGGGTTGTTTTCATAGATCCACCCCCCTGCACATGTTTTCTCTCATGGTTCCTGCTATGAAATGACATGTCAGCACCCTGTTCAAAAGGTTCCCTCCAGGTGAGAGGTGCAGGCCTCCCAGACAAGTAAATCCTGTCCTATCTGGACCCAGCCAGCGAGAACATCATCTGACTGAGGGAGGTTCCTCCATGTTTGATCCTTGGGTTTCACAGGGTTCACAGCCACAGCTGTACCCATCACACTCCACTCTTTGCTCAAAAGGAGTGTTTTCCAGAAAACATGTGGACTTCCACCATTCCTGGGGCAGGCACTGCTGGGTGTGGCAGGCAGGGTCCCTCTGCTTCCAAGGTGGGAAACAGCCCCACAGCTCGGGCTGGATTTTGTACTCCAGCTCCACTTGTACCAGTTAAACCAACCCCTCCAGTTCATCCCAGTGCAGAGGACAGTGGGGTGAAAAAAAAACCAACCTCTGTGTCCAGTGAAGAAAGCAGAAATGTAATCATTCAGTGGGGAAGGAAATTTTCATCTTACAGCCTCGAGCAAGCCAGGATTGCTCCGTAACCTAAGCGGACATGGCAAGGTTAAACATTAGGCTGCAAAGGAGAAGACAGTAGTTAATTTTCAGATATTTTTGTCCCTCTTCCCCCCATTTCCACTCTGTCCTAAACAGGGTCTGATGCTCTGGACAGCAAGGAAACATTTTCTTTAGGCACTGAATATTATGGAAGCAAAATGGTTCTGAATCCACCTGTGCCTTTTTTTGTGTCATATGCAGAGCAAAATGAGCCAACCTGAGGATCTTCTGCCACTTACACCTCACCAAAGTTTCTGTGATGCAGTTTCTTCATTGTTCCAGTTTATTTTCAAATGACATTCAAATTCACTTACCAGTGGAAGTCTGTGTCACCTTTTTACTCAAGGACAACATCACAGCTTGGTCTGATTGAAATGTTTCCAATAGAAAGTACAATTTTTGAGTGGTCAAGTTGAAGTGTTGACTTGTGCCAAGACCAATGGCAATTTACTCTCCATAAAAAGAAAAAAAAAGATCAGAAAAGGTAAGAATATTTGTAGTAATTGTTTTTTTAGATGTTCTGATTTTTCATCTGAAATGAATTTTTGAAATTGTTAGCTTAACTGCATTTATGCATACATACATCCCCATGTTTGTGCAACCCACCAAAATTTAATGGAACTTTTTAATTCAGGCCAATGAAACATTTAGGCATGGCACCAAGAGATTATTATTCTTAAGTGAACTTCTTTTCTCCCTAAATTCTTGCTATTAAACATATGCAGACATCAATGACACCCAACATTTCACAAAAGGTGTGCTGCCTTCAGGTTTCCAGCAGAGCTTCCTGCCAAAAAGCTGGGAATCCTACAAGTCCTGCTCCACTGGGCTGGTGTGATAACAGGGTTTGTCTCCATCTGCTGGTGTTTCAGCTTTTAGTGTCTCAAATGTCTGAAAAATACTAATATTTTCAAAAAGATTTGAGAAATCCAGGAGATGTTCTTCACTCAGTTCTCTAATTCCTAATTATTACTACTGAGACCAAGTGGTGGCTGTGGGGTGGGGTGCTATTAAGTAAAATCATGTTGCTAATATTGATGCTGATTAGGAATTGATATTTTTTCTCGTATGGATTAACCTCCTGCCTGAGTCAACTCACCAGGGAAGGCAACAGATTTCCACCCATGTCATCACCACCCAAGTCACACAATAACCATGAAGCACAGGAAACTCACATTTAAGGTTTGATCCTTTAACTTTGGACTGATAAAATTGTCAGCAATGATCCCATTAGGCAGGACTGGTCCCCTCCACTGCTGCCGAAGATGTGCCAAATGCCCCATCCCTGGAAGTGTCCAAGGCCAGGTTGGACAGGGCTTGGAGCAGTCTGGGACAGTGGGAGGTGTCCCTGCACATGGCAGGGGATGGGAACAAGATGGTCTTTAAGGTCCCTTCCAATCCAAACCAGTCTGGGATTCCAAGTGCAGGGATGGACACCTCTCATTCTTCACCTGAAGCCATGGAAGGCAAAGCCCACCTTACATTCCTCAGGTATTAATTGCATCCCATGGGCTTGTTCTCTCAGATTAATACAAAATTCTTGTCTTCCAGCTGGATTTAGCTGGTCAGGGACCTATCCCAGAGTGCCTCCATGAAGGCACAAACATTTCCAGTGATCTGGTAGCACATCTAGAAGTCGGGGAGCTGATACACAATACCTTGTATACATCACATGTAGGATTCATCTTACCTAACTCTATCCACCTGAGAGGGAAGAGTCAGGTCCCAGCCAGTCATATTAGCAACCTGAATACTCAGCAGAGATATGCATTTCCAGAGGGCAACTTATTCCATGACTTCAAGACACCTGCTTTTGGCAAGATAAATCCAACCCTAAGAAAACGTTGCCACCTACAATGGGTTTTTTTCCCTTCAAAACGAAGGCTCACTGACAGCCTTCCCACCTGGCAAGCAGCAGGTCAGATCTGGAGTCATCATCCATCCCACGGACAAGGGAGGCTCTGGAGAGCCTGAAGTGCCCTGAATTACTTCAGCTGAAAACTACAGTCGTTTGCCTGTGTCAGAACAACTGCCCATGTTCCCTGGGCCTGATCCTGCAAAATCCAAATGCCTTTGTCAAAGATATGTAGGGAGAACGAATCGGAGCAAAGCTTTGATGGATCAAATCTCTGGCTTTCAGTGTGAAAACAGAGCAGCTCCAGCTAAATCTCCTTGATGGGAAATGAAACATCACAGTTGTATGTTAAAGATGGTGTTGGCCAGAATATTCAGCTCCTGGGTGTAGGGAATAGGGGTTTATGTAAAATATTCTTGCTTCAAACAAGTGTCCTCGTAACTTGTTTCGCCAGTGATTCTCAAGATGATGATCATTTAAGTCACGTCAGCTCCTAAGGTGGGTTGCATTTGCTTTTACATTTAAATGCCCACATGGCCATAAATGCAGCCATTGCATGAAGCATATACTGTTACATCAAGATTTATTCAACTGCGTCCCCCATAATTAGGTCATAACGTCTGATTAAGCACTTGTTAACTGTGTCGTGAGGGAAGCTACAAAGGGAATGAAATATTTAAAACAGTAATAACATACCTATCCTGCCTGGCTATTTATGCACAGTTAAACACATAAAAACAAAGGAGCAACTCTTAATTACAAGGACAATTTATTTCGCTGACCTTCTCTTTGGGACACATGCCAGGCCCACACTGGGGGTTGGTTTGGTTGGTGGACTGGGTTGATTTTGGAGGGAAAACCTCCTGGCCCGGTGCTGGAGAGGCTGCAGTTTGTCTGCCTGGAGAGAGCAGAGCCTTTCTCAGGGCTAATTTACAGCCTTCCCGAGTGGTCAAGGGCAGCCACGGAGCACACAAATTACAGTTAAAAATAGAGATTGGCTTTCTGGAATCTCATTCCGGTGGCTTCCAAAGGTGCAGGGCCAGGAGCACACATACATCTCATTCCACGCTGCCTGGAAGCCCATTTGCCTTTTTTTTTTTGGCTTTTTTTTTTTTTTACTTTCCCCTTTGGATCCTGAGCTCCACTTCAGTTTTGAACTTCCATAGGAAGGCAGGAGGTTAAACCAAACTGCTAACTGTGTCTCTTCAAAACTGACATTTAATACAGGGCATAAATCACTGTGGGAGCCTGTTATTCCTTCAGGAATGCAATTACATAGGGTCAAATAAAACATGAAAGAACCCAACAAGTTTTAAAATGTAGTATGTTCTCAAAAGCAGGCAAGAAGGAATGCAAAGCAGTCCAAATATGCTAACATCCACATGTTGTCCTGTGTGAGGGGGATTAGAAGGGAAGGTTTCTGTTCTTTAATGATTATGTTGTTAAGGGTGGGTTTGTGTGCAGGTTCAGGGCTCTCCCTGAATCGCAGCCCACTCAGGGAGCTTTGGGCACGTTACTGTATTTATTTAAAGCAGGTGTCTTTGACGTATCTCATTATTTTAATTGCCACCGTAGTGGTATTTAAGGTACCGTTTAGCACACAAATGGGATATGCAAAGTGGACATTCACCTTTCCCCGGGAGGCTCAGGGATGCAACTCCCATTCCTCTGGCTCGTGGTGATGGAGAGATATCAGCGAGATATTGGGAGAGATAAAAGCACAGCATTGCAAAATCATCTCTTTGATAAGCAAACATCTGCCTCCTCCTCATTTAGGGCTCCTCCATCTCGGTCTCCCTGGTTTGCTGTTGAAACAACAGGGAAGAACATCAATAAAGCCTCATGAGACCTGTTAAAATGCGAATAAAAGATGATTAAGCAGGTTCAGTGGCTCCTGTACCATCACTCCCTGTCACCAGTCACATTTCACTCACGTCTCTCTGAGAAAAACCCTTCTGCTATCATATTTTAGCAATGTATTTAAACAGCCTGGAAGGAACAGCCCAGAGGTTGTAGTGAATTTTTGAGGTCACATTTGCCACCCTCCAGTTCACCACTCTGTATTTTATACCTTGAAAGCTTAAACTAAGCAAACTTTGAAGTTTCTTATTTGAAAATCTGGGATTTATCAAAGGCAACTTTTACCTGAAAGTGATTTTTTAAGCTAAGTGGGATTTTTAAATTCAAAACGAAAGACTTTACAGTAAAAAATAAATGTTTAAGCATCTTAATATGAGCAATGTTTGAAATGTTTCCTTTTCTCTTTTTAAAGAAGTGACTCTTCTCCAAGGGTGAGCGATGTTTAAAGACATACATGAGAGAGAACTTTGCTTTTTAAAAGCCTTAAGCTTTTTAAATTGCTTCAATCTTGCTTTTAAAAGTTTTACTTTTCATACTTAAATATAAAACTTTCACTTTTTAACCCTCACCCTAAAAAAATAACACAAGTAATACTTTAGTTTTTAAATGTTTTCCAGGGGAAAAAAAGCTTAAAAGAAACACACAAAATAACTAATTCTCCTCTTTTTGAATCAAGCAGGGAAAACCTTCATAAATTGGGGGAAAAAGGAAGCGTTTCCTCCAGCTCTTTTAAAAATTACTTTTTTTACAGCAAATTTCCTAATGGGAAAATTATAAGTGGGGATTTTTTTCCTCCCAAATCCCCACAGCTCCAGCTCTCAGACTCCCCCACTTCACCTGCGCTGAGGCTGCCAGAAGAAAACCTTGGCTTTCTCTCCCCTGTTTTACAGCAATTCACTTCATTCAAGTTCCAGGGGTCACTGGCCCTGCCAACCCTTCAATATATTCTCAGAACAAAGGCGGTGAAGAAGTTTTTGCAGAGCAAAACCTTTGTGGAAGGCAGAGGTGGCACTACTGTCTGTTGTAAAGATTATTAAATGCTTCCTGTGGCAAGAATATGGCTTTCTTTGCTTAAAACGTTGCCCTTCTCCAGGCACACAGTGGAAATACCTCACGCTGGTGATGGGCCTCGGGCTTGGTTTGTGTGTGGGGAGGATTTTTTAATATATTTTTAATATCTACCAGAATGACTCACCTGTTTCAGAGGAGAACAAACGCTGCTCGAGGGGTTTCTCAAACAATCCCTGAGCCCTGCGGTTTGAAATGTTCTGCTTTCCTAATTCTTTGCAGGAAGGGCTTAAAAATTCCTAACAAGGGAATCTCTGGGTAGGGAAGAGACCTTTCATTTGTCATGTGAAAATGCTCCCAAATACAAGTGGTTGGAAATTGCTGTTTGCACTTATTCACCGAGTGAACAGGCAGCTCAGAAAGTTGATGGTAAATCATGAATTTCTCTTCCAATCTGAACCTATAGCCCATGCTTAGAGAAATCCCCTTTTTCAGTGTTGTTTGGGGAAAAAAATTACAGTGAGAAAAGCCCCATGCCTACAGAAAGCTCCTCAAAAAGCTGGGTTGGGTAGTTCAGGTCTCTGCTGGCAGAGGTGAGGGGTTCACGTGGTGCCAATATCTTGAATTATCATGTGAGACTCCAATTCTGGTGCCTGTGACACACTCAGAGTCGGCCACTCTTCCAGGGGAAACCAGCTTGGAAAGTACCAGTGAAGTGACAAAAGCTCAGAAAATGTTCATCCTTTCTAGAAAATCATCTCTCCTTCAGCTGAGAAGGAGATTTGCTTCCTCAGATCCAGCTCCTGGAGCTGCTGGAAGGAACTAAACCAACAGCAGGGAAAATTTAGTTGAGATGTACAGAGGGAATTGCTGGCTGGGAGGGTGGGCAGGTCCTGGCACAGGGTGGGCAGAGGAGCTGTGGCTGCCCCATCCCTGCAAGTGTCCAAGGCAAAGCTGGACAGGGCTTGGATCAACCTGGGCTGGTGGGAGGTGTCCCTGTCCGTGGCAGGGGATGGGAACAAGATGATCTTTAAGGTCCTTTCCAGCTCAAATCATCCTGTGATTCTAAGCCCATTTTGTGGATCCCTGAGCCTATTCCGGCAAGAACACACAGGAGCTCAGTGACAGCAGACAAATTGCTGAGAGACTCCCTGACTGCAGAAACCCTGACTTCAAGACATGCCTGTACAGTCAAGAGAGATGTTGAATGCTCTGTGTGTGCATAAAGTTAAAAATCCATCTTTTTTCTGCATTGGTACACAGAATGATGGAATCATTGAGGTTGGAAAAGCCCTCTGAGATCATCGAGTCCAACCATTCCCCCAGCACTGCCAAGGCCACCACTGACCCACGTCCCCAAGTGCCACATCCACATGGCTTTTAAACCCCTCCAGGAATGGTGACTCCACCACTGCCCTGGGCAGCTGTGCCAGGGCTGGACAACCCTTTCCATGAGGAAATTTTTCCCAATGTCCAATCTAAACCTCCCTTGGTGCAACTCAAAGCCATTGTCCTGTTGCTTGTTACCTGGGAGAAGACACCCAGAATACAGAGCCTGCCCTGGTCCCTCAAGGAGAAATATTCATGTTGCTAATGCAAGGAAAACTTCAATATTGAATGTGCCTGAGTGGGGAGGGAACAATATCGATGCAGCTCTGAATGTTGGAAGAAGCAGCACGTGGAACTGCAGATCTGCTGATAAGATTTATGACACTGAAACTGATACCTTAGAGAAAAGCAAATGCAGTGCCTTTATTTAATGAGAAAAAACCAACTTGATCACTCACAGCACCATTATCAATATATCATAAAAAGGTGCAGAAGAAACTTTGGGTAAAGAGTAAAGATGATACAACATGACAGAGGGGACAAACTTCAGTCTGGATGTAACAGAGTCAGGCTTTTGTACCACGCTGCTCTATCCAAATATGAGGTAAACCCTTGATACGTAGCCCCACAACATTTCTAGTGAAACTGGAAAAGGCTGGGATAAGACAAGTGGAAGGAGGATAATAAATTGTCTAAACTGGAGATGATAGCACGTTGTACTGACAGAACAAGTGAACTGAAGGGAGGTTACTGGAGGAATTCTCAGTATCAGCCGTGGGATGGCTGCATTTAACACTGCCTCCACCATGCTGCTGCCAAATGTGGAATCATTGCCACCCAAACTGCCTGAGGCACAGAGTTAAAAGCCATCATCAGTACCAGGAAGATCAGAATATCATACCTGAGGAAATTATCTACAAACCACAGGATGACTCAGGGGCTAATAGAACATCCTACCACGGTCACTGGTGCTGTGTATGGCACTGGGGATTCAGCCTGAAGAATTCTCTGCTTGTTTGTGTTTGAAATAGATTAGTTCAAAGTGGGAGAAGAGTAGAAAACAGGTGGAAAGGCTGGTCAGGATCCAGGAGACGTTGTGACAGTAGAGGGATGGAGTAAGTGAAAGGCTGACACTCCTAAGTGTGGCCAGGAATAAGGAGGGGGAGATTTCTAAGGATTGTGGCAGTGAGGTTCACAAACAGGACCCTGAGAGGAGCCCCAAAACTCTGAAGCCACACCCTCATTATGTTAAAAAAAGACATCAAATGAGGCTGCTCGCTCTTATTTATGGGAAGCTCAGCAAGCAAAAGGGAGAGAGACATAATCTCAAAAACCTGATAAAAACAACACTAAATGTGGGTTACTCAGCAGCAGGAGGAGAGTGCTGGAAGAAGGAATGGACTTAGCAAGCACTTAGAGCTCTCTGCTGATAAAGTTGTGGCTCAAACTCTACTGCCCACTTCCTGAACACCTTCAGTGAGCACACATTTCAGAGGAGCCATAAGATGCAAACAGCACTGCATGTCAGGCAGGATTTCCATCCCCTAGAAAGAAGCCAGCACTGAACTAGAACTGCCCCAGAGCTCAGCAGACTCGTGAATTACTGGGCATTGTTATCTTAAGATTTAAAAGGAGGTTCTGATTTGGAAAATGCAGGTCAGATTCAGGGTTTCAGAGTAAATCATAAACCAGGTGTGTGAGCAGTTGCTGTGCATGCCATAAACACAACGGCTGAGCTGTAGGGGCAGATCCTGGGGATTATATTCGGCTGCTGCTTGATCTCTCTTATCCCACTGGTGAAACTGGATTTTTTCCTGAGTATTGTGCTGGAGATCCTCGTTCCCCTCCACACAGGCTCTCACACACACCTGCATTCAGGCAGGCAGTCCCATAAACTTTAACTGCATACAGAAATTCCCATATTGCCTCTTGGAGAGGGTCCAGCTCATGAAGGAGTGCGCTGGTGGATGATCAGTACCTGCCAGGTACAAAGCCTTCTCTTTTCTCCCCAGCTCCAGGGTTGTCACGAGCTGCCCTTAATGTCTTTGCAATAAAACTCATCAACTTGCCTCAGTATAAAGTAACGAGCTGTAGCCCTTCTACCAACCTCCATCTGCTGTTTGCAGCGGGGCCAAGAAAACAACCAGCCATGTCAACTCTTCATTCCGTTCCTCAGATCATCAGCTCTCTGAAAATAACAAAAATCTGAAAGGCATATGGACCTCCTCATAAAAACAACAAACACACAAACAAACCCTCAGATGAGTTTCCCGACTCAGCAGGATCTGTCTGCTAATTATTACCGTGCAGGGAGATGAACTATCCTGTAGCCAGAAATTACCCAAGAAGAGGTCTGACTTCTTCCCCCAAGCTGGGCTGTTTGGACACACTGAACTTCTTCATTTCTGGGGATAGAGGTGGGGGATTTATCGCCCCAGACCAGCACAGACATAAAAACTAGAAGATTTTAGATATTAGGAAGAAATTCTTCCCTGTGAGGGTGCACAGGTTGGGCAGAGAAGCTGTGGCTGCCCTTGGATCCTTGGAAGTGTCCAAGGTCAGGCTGGATGGGGCTTGGAGCAACCTGGGCTGGTGGGAGGTGTCCCTGCCCATGGCAGGGGGTGGAACTGGATATTCTTTAAGGTCCCTTTTCACCCAAACTATCCTGTGATCTGTGAGAGAAGGGGACTTGTGGTGGGTGGTGGGGGCTGCTTTTGCCTCCACCTTCCTGCCCATGCCTATCACAGATGGAAAGTGTGGGCTCTGCAGAGACAAGGAACTCTACCCTGGCTCAGAAGCCCTTGAAGAGATATTATGACCCACACAGAGAGAAATATGGATAAATGAATGGTATTAGGTCTGGAATAAGCAGCCCTGAAATGGTCTTTCCTTCACCAATCCCCTCTGCTTACCTCAGAACCTTCAAGGAAATGTGTCCATGGGGCATGGGATAATGGAAATGGGAACAACACAGTGTCCTACACAAACACAACTTTCCCTGCAAGCCTGGTCCCTCTTCCTCCCAAAGGGCAGAGGGCAACGACGTGAAGCAACGGGGCAATCACCTCCAGCAGATGGGCCCCCCACCCCGTGCAGCCCCCACGTCTGTGCTCAGAGCTGCTGCCAGCCCTCTCTTCCAGGGAGAGGACAGAGCTCACCTCCCCATCCAGAAGGAAAAAATAAAAAAAGCAGCATCTGTGGGAGAAAGACACATGTCTGGCCTCCCCCGTGAACCCTGCGCCTGGCAGGAGAACGCCGCGCCGAGTCCAGCCCCAGCTTTTCATTCCTCTTGTAACAGTCATAAACGCCTGCTGAAACCTAAGAAGAACAAGACTGTAATCCTAATAAAACAACATTCTGGAACCCTGAAAACTCGATGGAGGCTTCTCAGGCCAACTTTAAAATTATATTTGCTCTTCCAAAAGCCGCGCTTTGTGTGTGCGCCGGCGCTGACCCCGCTGCGAGGGGGCACTGAGGGCAGGTCCTGCAGCACTGCACCCATCCTGGCCCAAAATCTGGGGAGAATCCCCCAAGGCCATGCTCTCAAAGGCACCTCCTAAAATCAAGCCTTGGTCTTTGTCTCCAAATCCACCTCTCTTTTCCAGGTGCCCTCGAAGCCTGACTCCACGGAGCAGGAACTGGCTGTGCTGGTTTGGAGGCACAAGTTGGTGCAAAAGGCACAGCTTTCCGTGGTGAAACCTTGCCCTCCCTTTTTTAGAGGTGTTGACCAGAAACCATGGGACTTCCCTCTGTGCACCAGCTGCACCTGAAGTGAAGAGCAGGAAGAAAATGGGTTCAGCTTTCCCTCCTCTCCATCATAGAGCTCTCCTGGGACACAATTCATCATCATGGCTACTAGACTTTGTGAACGAAGATTTGGGAGGGTTTTCCCCACACTTGCTGCAGGCGCTGATGGCTGATGAGGCCAATGCGAGATGGGCAAGTCCGGTTGCAGAAGGCACAGTAGAAAGTTTCCGTAGGTGGTATGATCAGGGCACGGTTCTTTCTGCGGTGTCTTTTCTCCTCCAGGCTGATTCTGCGTGAGGTTTCAAAGGAGACAGCAGCGTTATAGATTGTGTGTCTCCACGTCTCCTGACTGGAGGCCAGACTGGACCACTGATGGTGGTCACTGTGGCCAAGGCTGAGGTGTTGTTTCAGGCAGTCCTTGTATCTCCTCTTCGGGGCTCCTCTCTTGCGGCAGCCGGTGGTGAGTTCACCGTAGAGCACAATCTTAGGGAGGGAGGATCCTCCACCCTGGAGACGTGCCCTGCCCAGCACAGCTGCGTTCTCAGCAGCACGGCCTCGACACTGGTGACCTCTGCCTGTTCCAGAACGGACACATCAGTCACATGTGTGACCTCTGCCTGTTCCAGAA
>VXAU01000103.1:45109-152860 GCA_013399695.1 Formicarius rufipectus | reverse complement strand
CTTCAGGTGTTTATTGCTCCAGACTCTTTTATGGAGTTTTCCAAAAGCTCTGTGTGCCTTTGCTCACCTGTTGTCAATCTCTTTGTCAATCTTACCATCTGAGGAAATGATGCTTCCCAGATGAGTGAACTGCTGCACTGACTTCAGCTCTGATTCACCTATGGTGATGTGGGGGTGGTGGAAAACTTCCTGAGGTGCAGGTTGGTAGAGAACTTCTGTCTTCTTCAGCCTGACTTCCAGCCCAAAAAGCTCAGCGCAGAACTGGCCCCACTCTTTATTCCTAAGGTTCATCTGCCAGGGCCCAGCAAGCTTGGACAGTGACAGCGAGGTCCTCAGGATGTAGGTTTGGTTAGAGTATCCTTCTCTTCGATGGATGGCCTGACAGGGTTGAGCGAGCTCCATCTGCCCGGGTTTAGAGTTAGAGTTGTCCTTCTCCTAGGACGGTTGCTGGGTGCCTGAAGAGCCCATCCTGCCCAAGGACACATTTTGTCTGACCCTTCAGTTGAGGCCTGACCAGCATGGGAGACCCTACCAGAGGCATAAACCACCGCCAGCACAGCTCACAACCTCATAAGGGCACACAAGCTTCTCCCCCACGACAAGGGGGTGTCCGTGGAGAAGTGGGACACAATTAAAGCTGTGCTCACAACCTGGCACGTCTCCAGCAAGGCACCACACCAACCAGTGCTTCTCTGTGGTCCTTCAAACACCACCCAGCACCAAGGGGGAGGCAGATTCTCAGCAACCATCAGTTTGCATCCTGCCCCTGGAATCCCCAGAGCTGGAGCTGCACCAGCCAAGGAGCTGCTCTCTGTGCCGGCCCTTTCAGAGAGAACACCCCTCTGTTGCCAACTCTGGTGATTTTACTGCAAATCTTCCCTGATGTTACATGAAACCTGAGCTCCTGATGTGCCTCTCCATCCAGCACTTTCACTTAAAGGGGAAAAAAAAAAAATCTGTGGTCTTTATGGTCTTAAAGAAAACACTTCTCTGAACACATTAAAGGCTAAAAGGAGCATTCATGGAATAAAACCATCTCATGGTTTTTAAAAGATTTTTGCAATTCTGGGGGCCTGACCTGTGGTCTGGGGACTGACAGGCTACAGAGAACCCTAAAAGTGATTGGGAAAGTGCACTGCCTGATAACAAGGATTGGTTTGGTGGTGGTGGAAGGCATGTGGCAGCTCTAATCAGCTGTCTGGGGATGACATGAGTCAGTCCCTGCAGGGAATAGCACATTTGAATTGCAAATGTCCCCAGGGAACTAGTAATATTTATCTGGCAAACAGCATTTCCTATCATCACATTGTCTCAGAAGCATCAATTAATTAGCTTTAACTCGCCAGTGAAGTATGAATGTTTCTCTAGGCTGGGGAAGCTGTGAAGGTGCAGAGAGGCTCCATATCCCAACCCCAGGCCAGTGGGGCTATCAGGGTCAGGGCTGGCTTTTTAACAGCTCAGCACTTGGGTAGAAGAAGAGCTTCCCCAGCAACCCCATTCCCACTGCCACACCACATTCCCACTGCCACACCACATTCCCACTGCCACACCACAAAAAGCAGCCGGGATTTCCGAAGAGCTCCTCATGCCCTTGTGCACCACTTCTGACAATCCCACCACAACTCACACCACGGAAAATGAGGGGCTGAAAATCTGCTCCCAGGCCACAAAAGGCTACTCTTGGTGCTGCCACTGAGGGGCTCTTTGGCCTTGGGTGAATCACTAAACACCCACATAAACACACACGGCCACGCAGCTCCTCCCCACGCCACAAGCCGTGTCCTACTCATGACATTAAGATCACTCTTGACTTCCTAACTTGGCCCTGGGTGCTGAATTCTTAGAAATCTGGCCCTGAGCTATTTTGGATTGGCCCCGCACAGCGGGACCGACAAACCTCAGCTCAGTTAATGCTGCACAAGAAGGGGCAGATCCCAAATGATCCACAGGAGCGTCATGGAAAACGAGAGGAAAGATGTGCCCACATCAATGGGCTGCTCCTGGCTGGTTCTGAGCCCTTGTTGAGTGCAGCCTTTCATCTCTGCTGAGTGGAGTTTTTGTGGAGGGGAAGCTTTGGAAGGAAATCAGCGGACAGAAGCAACATCACAGCCCCAAATCATGGCAGGTATCACAGCTGGCCATAAAGGACAGAGCACTGACGCTCAGAGGGAGGAGGTTCAGCTCTCATTGCCTTTCACACACTGCAGTTTCCCCACTGTAGCCAGTACAGGCATCTCCCCAGTGCTTCTTTCTCAGGATCTCTTCTGCACTGGGATATACAAGCTGGAAAAGTCACATTTGACTTTCAAAACAGCTCCGTAGAACATTGTGTGATATTTCAGTCCACAGAGAAGGGGAGAGTGAGCACTTTGCACTTGAACAACTGAAAGCTTCTAGTGTGACACAAAGGCAAACTTCACTAACCTTTAATTTCCCCCACTTCTTAACAGCACACAGATCCAAGGAAATCAAATGAGATAATCCCAGCCTGGTGCAGCCTGGAAGCAGAGGTGAAAACCTCCCAGAGCTCATGCAATCAGAATAGAGCTCGGACATTGCAGACTTCCCCCCTCAACTATTTCCAAATAAAACACTTTTGTTGCTTGGCTGCTCCTGCCAAATGAGCTAACAATAAAAGAAGGAACTTGCAAAGCTTCAATCCACAGGAAAAAAAAAATTAAAAAAAAAAAAAAAGAGAGAAAAAAAAAAAAAAGGAGGAAAAATAAGTTAAGGAACTTTAGGAAAAAACAGAAGGAAAAAAACTCCAAGAAACTATAGGGCAGATCTTCTGGCTGGAGTAAATCAGCACAGACCCAGCTCTGTTGCTTTACCCCAGGCAAGTCGTGGGCCTGGTGCTGCTCTGCATTTCTCAGGGGCAGGGGGTGGTCTCCACTGGAAGATTGCGACACTGCAGGATACTTTTCCATATTAAAAAGGCGCTTTTTAGTGTTTTGTCTGTTGCCAGGTTTTGGGTTTATGGAGGACTCATTTGGCAGAGCCATCCTGGAAGAACAATACAGATGTTTTATGGAGAAATAAACTGGGACTTGGGCTGGATTCTTGCAGTGCTGGATTCCACCTAATTTGGAGGGAGGAATGGCTCTTTTAATGAAGGGTGCAATCAAAACCTGTATGAAAAGCCAATATGCCCTGGGCAAAGGGAGCAGGAGATATACACTGCCCCTCTCTGCTGCCCAGTAAATTCTGGTCTCCTTAGCACAACAAAAGCCTCCCAGAAGGGAAGAGAACACTTACCTCTTGAGTCAGGGAATCAGAGCACCACGGCTTCCCTTCTGTATCCTCAGCTGGGTATCTTGGAGGGAAGTGGTGACCTCTCAGCAGTGAATGGTCTTTACAGACAAATCTGCCCCACCTCCATAAGGAGCTGATTCTGTGGAAACAACAGGACTTCATGATCTCTTCCTCAGCTCAACCCACGGTCCACTCCTTAATTAGCACCATTTTTCAAATGGCAGCTCCTGGAGCACCTGAAGAGGATGTAGGAGCTTCACTCATGGAAGATTGTAAGCGAAGGGTTGAATAACTCCACCTCTCCACTCACAGGCAGGTTGGGCTCACTTCTCTGCGAGGAAGACCATGCCAGATGACTGGGAGGTCCAGATTTATTGTTAATTGTCAGCTACGAGGCGTAGAGTGCCCATTAAACCATGGCAATTGTCACCTGACAGAAGAAAGTGTTTGTCACCCTCCAGCGATGCTAAATACTCATTGTCCTTCAGGCCAGATCAAGCTAGAAGAAAAGCTGCAGGCTAAAAAGCCTTTTCTATCGTTTCTTTGGCTTCCTCATTTCCCATTACCCACATTCTGCTCTTTGCATCAACCATCCCTTCAGATCATTCTGCGGAGCTGAACACTTTGGTTAGCAAAGCCAAGGAAGAGAGGCTGGAGTGTTAAACAGACAAGGGTTTTGAGAAGTGGCCAGGTGTGCTGGGCTATGCGAGAGAAATCCCCACGGGGGAAGACTCCAAAAGGGAAATATTGGAACAGAATTTACACAATCACAGCGTTGCAGGTACCAGAAAATAACATACAGCCCAAGGAGCCCGAGGAAGTTGGTAGTTTGCAAATCAAGGGGTTGGCTGATGGGAAGGGAAGAATTTTTGGGAATTGCTTTGGGCCAACATCTAGCAAGGCAGAATAGGCTGGCTCTGATCCAGAAATGGCCTTAAGCACATGCTTTACTTTAACCCTGAAGGAGCCCCTGGAATCAGTGGAACCATCAGGACCCTTGTGTCTCCCACATCCAGGTTTGTGTGGGGCTTTGTATGACGGAGTCACAGCACAGAAATGAGCCCAGCCAGAGGTCTGTGCTTCCAGCACCTGCTCGGGCTGTGTGGGGTCGGTGCATCAGGCTCCCTGCAGGGACAGAAATCTTCTACTCTGAAACCATTTCTAACTTCTCATTTATTCTCCTCTCTTTTGAAGTCAACAGCCAACTTTTCAAAACCACCTGTGAAATTCACCCCTGTTGGAGTGGCTGGAGACATTCCTGCTGGCTCTTCCAAGAGCCTGGATTTCACTGATGTCTCGCTCTGCTTCTCTTCCAGTTTGTTTTTTGAACAATACATGGTGGGGGGATGGTTTGATCCATCTTAGGAAATTCACTTTTGGGGATAGTTGGGTTTGTTTGAGCAGGATTTTCTCAGCCCTGGAGCAGAAATGGCTACATGTAAAGCAAGGATGGAAGGTCCCTCTGAGCCCCACAGAAAGCTTGTTCAGGGGACACAAGGGACACAACAAAGACAAAAAGTGGGATTTGCATAGCAGTTGAAAGTAACAATGCTGCTATTTATCCATTACTGGTGCTCCAGACCAAAATACTTAATTTTTAACCACCAATGACAAGATTAACAACAGTGGGTTAATATATTCCATTTCCTATTTATCTGATGAACTGATAGCCAGTCGTACGCTGTACAATATGCAATTTTTGGCCAGGCCTTCCTTTGTGGTCTCTGTTTGCGTTTGCATTAACCTGGGAGTATTAATCAGGTCATGTAGACACCCAGGAACATAAACCAACTCAAACACCCAAAAGATACACACCACACTCAGAATCAACACACAGAAACCACAGGATGGAGTGCAGTGTCCATTAACTGAACCAGATTAATCACATACACACTGAGGGAGGCCAAACATAAAACATCTGATTCCCACCAACCTCTAACTATGCAAACCCAAGCAAATACTAAGGCACCCTGAGACATGACCGGCCTCCTGCCCCTACTAAATATGCTGTCAGCCCCTTGGAAACAAGGTCATGTCCAGGTATGGAAATTATAGCCACAAAAGGACTTCTGATATGGCCACTCCCCATGAAACCACCTCCAAAGTCCATATTCTCCAAGCCCAAGTGTTATAACCCTTCCCACAAACATGCCAAGCTTGTTCTTGTAACAAGGTGTTACTTGTCCCCAGCTCCTCCTGGAAGGTTGTTTCAGAGCCTCCCTGCTCTGCAGAGTCACAAACCTTGCTCTGATTTGAACCCAGTGCACTCAGACCAAGAGAATCACAGAACAGAATCCCTTGGGTTGGAAAAGCCCTCTGAGATCATCGAGTCCAACCGTTCCCCCAGCACTTCCAAGGCTACCACCGACCCACGTCAAGTGCCACATCTACATGGCTTTTAAATCCCTCCAGGGATGGGGACTCCACCCCTGCCCTGGGCAGCCTGTTCCAATGCCTGACCACTCTTTCTGTGAAGGAATTTTTTCTTGACATCCAGTCTAAAATTTGTACCCATTCAGCCTTGTGTTCTTTAGCTTACAAAGCTTATTTGCTTCTCTGATGTTTACCATCCTGACATACAGACACCATCCTTCTCCTCACCTTCCATCTGACTAGGTTAAAAACTTGGCTCTTTCCTTCTTCTCTCACAGTACAGAGCTCTTCATCCTCCCAGGATCTCCACCACCCTTTTCTGTGTGCAGCCCATGTCAAATGCATGCCTTAGGAACATGGGGACCAGAACTGTCAGAGGATGCCACATGAGGTTTCACCAGTTCCTGAGAAATGGCATTTCTACTTTCTCCTGGAAGAATCACCTCCCAGGGTATATCTGGAGGTGTGCACACCTTTATCAGAGCCTATCCTGTGACTTGGCTGTCCACAAGTGTTTCTTCTCCTTTGTCATCTACAGCTGATGAACCTCCACAGTCAAAATTCTTATTACCCCCTAAACTCATGACTTCACATTTTTCAGTACTGGATGTCATCTCATTTCTATTGCTCCAGTCTTCAAGGTCATCCAGTTCTCTCTGCATGGCACGTCTCCCACGTCTGTGTCATCAGCAGACTTCAGCAACGTGCTGTGTTTTGTGCCAAGGTCATTCATGAAAATATTAAACAAGATCCATCCCCAAAGAAAAATCCTTGTAGAACTCCACTCATACCCAGCCAGACACTCTCCCTTTCAATGCTACGTGTTGTCACTCAGTCGGGATCTCACCCGAGCAGTTCATGTGCTGAACATGCAAACAGCTCAACATCAAATTATCAGGGAAAGGTTCTGCCCCCAGAGGGTGGTGGGCACTGAACAGGCTCCTCAGGGCAGTGGGCACAGCCCCGAGGCTGCCAGAGTTCCAGGAGAGTTTGGACAATGCCCTCAGGAATATGGTTGGGGTGTCTGTGCAGGGTCAGGAGTTGGACTCAGTGATCCTTGTGGATGTCCTTCCAATTCAGGATATTCCAGTTTGCTGATGCCCATATAGGTAAAACCCATTGCATTCCTCTTGCCTAGAAATCCCAGCTATCTAACCCAAGAACTGCCCAGTTTGGCCTAACTTCTCCCTGAACTCACACAAATTATTTAGGATGCCACCTCACTCTTCTGTGACTTCTCTTGACATCTGCTTCCCTCAGGAACCACAGGTCTGCTGGTCTCAAGAGAGAGCCCCCTGCAATGCCCTCTCCCAGCTGGCCCACGGCTCTGGAGCTCATTTCCCTGAGGGGCAGAGTGACCATGAGCCTCAGTGCTACTGGCATGAGAGGAAACTAAAACCCAAATAAAGCCACATCCTTACAAATAAAGGGTTTTTGAACTCTCCCAAACCAACTCTCCCAAGTGAGCCAGCTCAAAGGGGCCTTGAGCAGCCTGGGATAGTGGAAGGTGTCCATGCCCATGAAATGAGATGGTCTTTAAGAGGCCTTCCAGCCCAAACCATTCTAGGATTCCCTGATTCTATAGTGAGCAAGTTTTCATACAACAACTAAGACCCAATGAGGACAGTTCAGCTTGCTGGTAGGTGAGATCTTACTCCTGCCCGACCTACTGTGCAGTGCCAGGTTCCTGGCAACCATCAGGCCTTTGTGCATTTAAATTAACACTAAATTTATTGAATTTATTTAAATGTACGTTAATCCAGCATGAAGCAAGTGTCACTAATGGAAGGGGTGTTGGCTGAGTTCCTGGGATTTTGCCTAATGGAATGACACCGCTCCAAAGAGACCTGTGCTTTGAGGACATGGTGCAGTGGCCAAGCTGGTGCTGTTGACTTGGGTTGGTAGCTGGACTTGGTGATCTCAGAGGGCTTTTCCAACCTTTACGATTCTGTGATTCTTATGCACAAGAATGGCTTTATTTTACTACTGATAAAACCCACCCACCACAGCACAATCCGGTGCCTTATTTTTGTCTCACCTTAAGCGGGAAGGAAAAGAAAACCCCATCAAGCCCAGAGGGAGCAAAGGTTGTGTTACCTTCCCTTGATAGCACCAGGAAAGGAGCAGCTCTCCAGTTGGGATTCGTTGGCCTTCGGCATCACAAACACCCTCCCTGATGAAGGGGACGGGATGGCCACGAGCCCCGGGCAGAAATGGCCCCACGAAGAGCAAAGAGCAGGGATGGGGTTCAGCAAAGAGCAGGGATGGGGTTCAACAAAGAGCACGGATGGGGTTCAGAGAGGTGCCACCCTCACCGGGGCTCTCCCAGCTCTGTTGGGTTGGCGGAGCCGTCTCACCGCGCCCACCGAGACCCGGCACGGCCCCGACGGTCGACCCGGCCCGAAAGCATCCGCGGTGATCCCCGCTGACCTCGCCCTCTGAGAGCACCCCCCCCTGCCTTCTAACACCAAGTCAGAGGTGAAACAGATAAATGACTGAAGATCCAAGTGTTTTCTCAACGGGCAAGTTCCCACATGCTCGATTTTCTTTTCCTCCACGAAGAACAAGAGGGGAGTGGGGGGGGAAATTGCAAGTGATTAGCTAATGAACATCTGGTTTGCTTTATTTGGGCTCGCTTGCAGCCAGGGGTTGCATTTACTAATTTTTATTTCCTACTAAAAACAGAAGAAGGAGCTTTTTCTTCTTCTTTTTTTTTTTTTTGTCCTTTTTCCAAAGCTGTAGAGGATAAGCTCCTCACAAGTGTGGCCGTTCTTTCCACCACTATGATTACCTGGCCCACATGCCACGTCCTGTGTGGTTACCTTCTGTCCTGAACTTTTCATGTGGTTTGACATGCCTTTAATTTAGACAACCAGACCACGTCTAACCTGAAACAAAAACACTCTTTGGAGCTCCTGAGCCCTTTTTTGAATCCTACAGATGTCAACCCAGTGGGATGCAATGGCAAACTGTTAATTATATGTGTAAAGAGGGTCGATGGTAATTACACACTAAACACAAATATTATCTGATGTAAATATAGACTGATTTTGCTCCTGCACTGCTGACTGCCAAAAATAGCTGATTTAAGGCCCAGCTCTGCACTGACTTTAGATTTGGGCAGTGCCATGGATTCAGGTTGACTTGCCCATGCTCACTTCAGCTCCTGAATTCATCTCTACTTGTTTATCTTCCAGGGTTTTCACAGAACTGAGCATTTAACCCTGCAGGGGAATAATCAGAGATGGGGTTTATGGACAACCAAACAATGATTTGGAGAACTGCTCTCCCTCCACTGCATAGAAATCCAGTTCTCCAAGCAGGCTTAAGCCCTCACCTGAACTTGCCCAACCCTTTCAGAGCATTTCAAGCAGATCCCAAATTCTGTTGCAGTTTTAATGAGTTACAACCTTTCTTTGCACAGTCAGTTCATTCCAGAGGCAACTATGAGACTAAATTTCACTGTTGTTTACTGCTGCCCAGCACTGAACCAGGGGTTAAGGAAATAAATTGCCAGCCATAAACCCTTTAAAAACATGGTTTAGTTTCTTCCTCCCACTCCCACAGATTTACCTTACGTTTACTTTGCCAGTGAGTTGCTCACTCCAGCCTGTCTCCACTGAAGCCATAAAGCCCTCAAGCCTCGATGGTACATTTTTATTCACCAGACTGAACTCCAAAATGATTGGAATGGCCCTTTATGGCAAGGCTTGGGAGCCAGATCCAGAGGGAAGCTGCAGCAGTGCAAATCCAGAGGGCCACTCACGTGTAACTGATATCATACCCTGCCCCATTTTATCACCCCCATCTTTATCGTTCCACCAACTTGTTCTCTCGAGAAGGATCATAAACCCACAGGTAATTGCAGGATGGCCACACAGACAGTAAAAAGAAAAAGCCTGCAGATGGGTAGTTCAAAGAGAGATTTCCCAAAAAAAAAAAACACCCAACCACTGAGAGAGGAGCCAAGCTGGGTCTCATTTGCTGTACCGAGCATCTCTTAAGGTTTATTTAAAATCAGCAAGAGCTGCAACATGCAACGCCTATCAAAATCAGACATTCACCCACAACTGTGGCTTTTGAAAGACATGATTTACTCCAGAACTGAAGAAGAAATAACAGGGCTTTTAGACAGACTAATAAATGTATGGTCCAGAGACTTTTCCAGTAGCATATTTATTGTCCAAGCCCTCCAGTCAGCAGCACACTTAATTTTAAGCACATGCTTAAGTGCTTTACTGAACAAAGCCTAAATGTGGACCCACCAGGCAGCTCATGAAAAGGACTTTACCATTATTCATCCTGCATGAGCAGTGATAGCAACTGAGCTTCTGACCACTACAGACACAATCTGAGCTTAGCATCAGCTCTTCCCTTTGCAGCTGGAATCTAGCAGATAAGACAGCAATCCTGGAGAGCAAGAAGGGTTTTCCTTGCCTCTTAGGCTGTCCCATATGACCCCTGGATGATCCAGCCTGGAGTCCTGTGTTACAGAGGGTAAGTTTTTGAAGCAGATGGTGGTACTGATGTACAGAAGGGTAAAGGAGGCAGGATTAGGCAAAGCAGCAACAACCACACTGTTACACTGGTTAATTTTATGCACCTGACAGTGTTAAGCCATGTCTGACAAGGTTAGAGGCTCACCAAAGTCTGAATATTGCTCAGCATCCCATCTACCCCAGATAAGTAGTTTAGGGGACAAGGAGAAGCTCCAGGGTGACCACATGCATTCAGACACGTAAAGCCCTCCTTGCTTGGGTCTGCTCCAAGGATTGTGTCTGGAAAAGGGACTGTTGGTACCTCTGCAACCTTTAAAAAATAGAAGAAAAGTAATGATGATCTATTGTTTCATAAGGTGTGTGGTATCAAGTGAAATCTGGGTCAGCCAGAAGAGGGCAAGGCTTGTTTTGATAAATCATCTGTGCCAGTCAGAAGAGGGCAGGGCTTGTTTTGATAAATCATCACCCACTGTGCATCATAGTAAACACTAGAAAAGCCACATAAAATTATCTCTAATTGAAGGGTGGATTTCCAGGTATCCACTTAGATTACATCATGTTCTAACCTTTTCCTGCTTTCCTGCTCTCTTCCATCTTCTGGTGACTAGTAAGGGTTGAGCTTAGCCTTCCCTGTGCTGGGGGGAGGAATTTTAGGTTTCTCTCCAATGCCTGGCCACATATTTGCATAAAAACTGTTAAAAGTGAATATTTTTGAGATTCTTTCAGACTTGAGTGAAACAGGGCTGTGGATAGAGAGTGACTGGAGCAAAAAGCAGGGCCCCACACATCCATTCAGAGCACAACTGTGTAAATCTTTCTTTCCCTTTAGAAAATCAGGTTAAAAATTATGTCCAAAAATGCAGGTTTGTCACATTGCAGCCTCTCTCTCATGCAACACAAGACTCTGATATGTGGGGAGCAATGACTGCAGCAAAGTCCACACCAGACTCCACTGACCTGCACCAAAAAAAACCCCAGCTCTTTAGCTTCATAAATATGTTCAGAGTCTGAACTGCAAGAGCAGATCTTTTTTCCTGAGCCAGTCATGACCAGCAAGCCAGACCTGCAGAAATCCTCTGAACATTCCAGCACCAGCATGGACCCCTGCAGAGCCAGTCTGAGCCTTCTGACCAATTACCCTGTTAACTTCTAGAGACCCCTGAGGAGCAGTCTGTGAGTCCCAAAAGAGCCACCAGCTCTAAAGCACAGCTCTCTGTGCTCCAGAGCCCATTTCCAGCTGCCTCTGCTCTGCCCTGGGTTTGAAAGCCAGGAAAGTCATGGAGGCTGCTCAAAGCACCACATCCTCTGCCTGAATTGATCTTCGAGCCACAGGTGAGCAGCAATCCCAGGGAATAAATTCGCCAGGACCATAACTATGGGATGGGGATGTCAGCCCTCTCCAGTCTAACTGGGAGCTCCAAAGCAAGAGGCTGGCACGGTGTCCTGCTCCTCCCAGTCCACCTGGGGTGAAGACAAAGGGTTTGTAGTGTTCTGTAGCTGTTGTAAGAGGCAAGGAAAAAGTTGGTAGTTTTAGTGGCCAGTAAAAGGTCATCCAACAACACTTTCATCCATGGAATCATTGAGGTTGGAAAACCCTCTAAGACCATCAAGTCCAATCACTCCCCCAGCACTGCCCAGGCCACCACTGACCCACGTCCCCAAGTGCCACATCCACGTGGCTTTTAAACCCCTCCAGGAATGGTGACTCCACCACTGCCTTGGGCAGCTGTGCCAGGGCTGGACAACCCTTTCCATGAAGAAATTTTTCCCAATATCCAACCTAAATCTCTCCTGGCACAACTTGAGGCTGTTTCCTCTTGTCCGGTCCCTATGGCCCAACACACCCCCAGTTCTCCCCTCCTGTCAGGGGGTTGTAGAGAGTGAGAAGGTCCCCCCCTGAGCCGCCTTTTCTCCAGGATGAGCCCCCCCGGCTCCTCCTCCTCAGACTTGTGCTCCTGTCTCTTCTCCAGCTCCATTGCCTTTCTGTGGACATCCAGTTTCAGTCCACACAGAACAAGGCACATGCACAGGTTTCAGAGGGTGATTGACTTGATAAATGCAGGGAAGGAGCAGTTTTATTGTGAAAGGCAACAAGAGACCTGGATTTTTGTTGCTATATATCTGAAGCTTCTTTCCCCCTCCAACATGCATAGACCAGGACTCCACTGCACTGGTGCAGGACTAACAACCAGTTATTTTCCCCAAAAACTCACAGCCTAAGTAGATTTCCCTAGCAAAGAACACTGCAGTCCCTAAGAATCTCTGTTTTTCCCAACTGCTCTGAGGCAATCCTGACCCTGCCTGATTTTCCAGGTCTCTTTCTGCACTGCCCACACACCTCTGGAGCACATGGAGAGGGGGCTGAGACTCACAGGACTGATCAGACACCACTTCCCAGCACAGGCCACCTTAGCAAGAAGCATCCTGGTGGTTCTGATGGCTTGTGGATCAGAGTTCTGTGTCCCTGCCCTGCACCTCAGCTCCCACACAGCAGGGCCAAGGAGCCACCCCAGAACTCCCAGCCCCCATTGCTGCCTGAGAAACTTAAAGATTTGCAGAGTTTACTTGCAAAGCCTTTTAGAAGCAGAGAGGAGTAAACAAGAGTGAAAAGTTAAACAAAGGAAATACATTTATGCTTGTACTGTTTTCAAGTTTGTGCAAACAATCCATTTCTAAAGCTGTCACTGACACTCCTGGCACGTTCTCATTCCCCATCTCAGAGTCTCGCTGGAAACCGAAATCACAAGCATTTCTGAGATGCTTCGGGCAAAATACCTCCCTCAGCTCCACCACCCAAAAATCAGTGAAGTTTGCTTGGCTGCAGAGCCACAGCAACATCCCTGTGCATGGACTGGTCCTGGAAGAAGAGGGAGAAGAGTCTGAACTTCTACGGCCACGGTGACCATTGAAGAAACTGGAATCGAGTTATCCAAATGAGTTATGAAGCTCACTTCAAGAAATAACAGCAGGAAACCATCAGGCAGAGCAGGAATTAGAAAATATTATTTTCTAGCCTGTCAGGCAGTAAGTGGATCTGCCATAAACGTAACCTTTTGCTCATGACTTGACCCAGGGAAGGAGACATGGACAGCCTGCTCTCCACCGGCACAGCCCACCAAGCTCCACGTAGGAAGGGAGGACTCCCTGCTAGACCCAAGCAAAGGGCCAGCAAAGCCACAGCTTCCCAAAGTGTGCCTCAAAAAGCGGCATATGGGTTCATTCCAAAGTGAAAGCCTGCAGGGGCTCTGCTGCAGCTGGGAGACAGCACAGTTGCCATCCCGACGCCTCCTCACCCTCTTTGCTGCCCTCCGTTCAGCTGCACGAGACAGCACGTTTAACAGCTGATCCATCTGGAGCAAAGCCCACAAAGTTAATTTCTAGCTTTGAGATGGTTCCTGGTAATTGTAGGTAATTTCAAATATAATTGCAATCGAGTTGAAAAAGCTCTGTTTGCAGTGTTTATGCTCATCACTCTAATTTAAGACCCAGAATGCTGGATACGCCGCTCTTCAACACACACCCATTTTTCATCTTCCTGATTTCACCACGAGTGATCATAAAAACAGCCCCAGCAAACCACAGTCTGCAACGCAAGGCAAATGTTGGGGAAGCTGCATATAAAGTTTCAAGCAGAGCTGCTTGAAGGTTAACGACGGAACATGTTAATGATTATCAAATAGACAAGGAAAGCCACAAAGCACTTCCAACACAGAGAGGCAAGAACCCCCCAAAATAAAGGGTGGCTAACCTGGCTTGGAATAATCCTTCTCTTCAAAGCCATGGAACTGTTGCATGTCACAAATATGTCCACATGTCGTTTTAATACAGGAATAATTACCCATGGCATGTTTGTTAGTGGAAAAAGCAAAGGTCTCCTATTACTTACACATAATAAAACCTGCATTGTTTACCATGAGCGAGTTATATGAGACTGGTAATAAATAAGTGTTGTAACAAACTTTGGTGCCCAGGCCTGCAAACTGTTCTTAATATCTGCAGTTTGGTAGCAGCAAGAGGTCCTGCTGAAATCTGTGATTCTGAGAACTGCCCCTGTCCTGAAACACATGAAATACGGTATAGGTAAAAATATTCAGCTCCCTGGGCAGGGTGACTTCAAAACACACACAAGGATTTGCAGAAAGCTCATCTGAGAGGAACACACTGCAGGTGGCCCCTCCTGCTCCCTCCAGGACGTGCCTCACGTGTGCAGCCACATGGGTGGAAGGCAGGAACCAAACCACCTTTGGTTCTGCTCTCAGCACTGAGGAGGTGCTACCAAAGGACTGCGACACGCAAAGCTTCTCCTGTGTGTTGCTGCTCCCGGAGTGGGGACTCTGCCATGACCAGTTTGAACTCTGGGATCCACCCTTGAAGTGAAACCCAACAGCTGTGTGCTGGCTTATACACACTTCAATATCTGGGTTTTTGAAAACACAGATGGGCTTTCTATAGTTGACAAAGCTACTTTGGAGTTTTAAGCTCTTTGGTGGCTCAAGTGGTATAAAATCAAAGAATCCCAGAATGGTTTGGGTTGGGAAGGACTTTAAGGATCACCTGGTCCCCACTTGACTGCCTTGGGCAGGGAACCTGTACCTGCCAAACCTGTGCATGTATCAGAGTATCTCTGTCCATATCTGCATCCAAAGTTAATATCTGTCAACATGGGTCTGCTTGAAAAAAGAAAAACAAACCGAAAACTTTAGCTTGCTCTACTCTCAACAAACAAAACACTTAAAGGAACTATTTAAAGCTGGAGTTACTCAGGAAATTCTTTGTTCTCCTATGAAAAATTCATAGGGAAATTTAAAAAACCAAACAAACAAACAAACAAAACCTTTTCCTTAACATTTTCCTACATTTTGTTTCAAAATGAAAACCTGTCTTTTCTTGAACTGCTTTTGTTGTGTTTTGGCAGCCATTGAACCATTGGAGAACTGCTGCAACAGAAAATCATCAGTCCAGCTCTTTGCAGAGCATCAGTCCTGGGAGGATTTGAGTCCTCGCTTGCTTTAACACAACTCACAAAGCAAACCCTCTCTGCAGAGCAAGGTCTGAAACGCTGGACTTAGGAAAAAACTCGATGTGACACACCTGAAGCAAACTTAAAAACCTTGTCTTAGTAATGAAATGGACTTATTTTACCTTCCCAGTGAGCTGCTTTATGTAGCAAAGGAAGCAGCTGTGGGACTCCTGGGAATGCTGCACGATCTGTTGCTGAGCACCACGAGCCAGACGTTGCCCCAGGCAGTGTTTGCTGCTCCTTCACTCACCCCAAAAAAAGCAGGGCCATCCTCCTCCTTATTTCTCTTTCTTCACTTGAAGAATAAGGAGTTTAGGATGATTTAAGACCACCACCTTAGGCTCGAGCAAAGTCCCGGTTACCCCTCGTTGGATGGAAGGGTTTATAAAGACAAGGGGCTTTAAGGAAAAATTAATGAATAAACTGAAAAAGTTAAGTCAGGGTAGTTTCAGGACAGCCTTGTGAGTCAAAAAGGATCCTCCAGGCTGCTGCAGGAGAGAACCCAAATTCTTGCTCCAAAATAATGCCCCGATCTCACAGGCATCAAACCCACCCTGGTGAGCTCTGCCCTTCCCCAGCCTCTTGGCATGAGGTGTTAGACCCACAACCCCACTTAACCTTCTGGTTCCTGGGGAAAAAGGACAAGGTGAATGATCTACACTCAGGAGTAATGTTGAACCACTTCACTGTCACTGGACTCCAGCTCCTGCTCCATGGGAGTCAGGGACCAGCAGGCAGCGACGATGCCACAGGAATGCAAACTCCAGCTCCTGACAACTATTTTTACGCTGTTCTTTCAGACTTTCAAAAGTTTTTGCTCTGCTATCTGTGACTATAACATCATATAAGGCTTTACTGAGGAGACAAAATAGTAGGGGGGCCTCAGAAACTTGGTAATCAAAGGCAGCTGCATGCAAGACATTACACTCAAGCTCTAAGAATAATCATTAATTGCTTGTGTGGGTCAAAAAAATTAGCTCCCATGAAAAATTAACATCTAAATGAAGACTAATGAGAGGCCAGGTAAGCGTAGCAGAAAAATAAGTAACAGTAAGGGAGAAAAATTTAGGAGCCTGATTCTGAGTACCTGGAGTAACCCAAAGTGATGGTGAAGCTGAGATTGTGGAGTGTGATCCTTCAGGCAGGGCTGGGCATGTTTATCAGTTCAGTTCAGGGCTCACCTTCACATTATTTAAGGGTGTCTGGAAAAGCCTGTGGTGTTATTCACATGGAAAGGGCAGCAGGACCACTGAGGCAAATCAGAGCCTTTCCCTGGGAGGACTCTGGAACAAGTTAGCAAGAAAAAATATGGGAAAAGATTTTTTCCCTGCCAGTATTGTGCCCACTGAATGTTCCAGGGACACAGCTCTGAAAATACAGAGAACAGTGCTTTGAGATGACTGTCTTCAGCTCACCCATTTGTTTCCCCCCATTACAGCACATGTGGTCATCCCATCCAGGCTGGAGGCACCTCTGCATAACCCATGACCCAGAGAATAAGCTCAACCCACCCACAGGACTCTAAGCAAAGCAGAGACATCTTTGCCCAGGCTGCCACTGGGTTTATGTCACAGTGAAAAAGTCACATTTATAAACTTGGTAGCCAGACAAATTTGAAGCTCCCACCACACCAAGCTCTCAAAAGAAAGGCAGAAGGGATCTGAACTTATTGTAAGGGGTACAACCCCTCCCCTTCTAAGCTACAGTAAAATACAGAGGGAAATTATCCCACCCCAAAATCTGCTGTTGCTCCTGCCAACAGCTGGTACAGCAGCAAATATAAGACTGGACTTCTTCATCTCTGGGTAGCAATGAGACCTGAAAGGTGGTCTCATGCTTTGGCCTCCACAGCCCAGCCTGGCTGAGGCAGCAGCAGCTCAGGAGCCCCAGAGGGGCTGAGAGCACCACAACCCCATGGGATGGGGAGCAGCCTCCTCTCCATGGGTGTTTGTTGCGATCTGTCAGCCAGATGCCTGGGAGGGAGATGGCACGAGATAATCTGGTATCAAGCACGTTTCGGGGAGCTCTTCCACTTCCACAGAGAGATATGAGGCCAGCCAGGGAACTCGTTCTTCTCAGGGAAGCTTCTCACTTCACTTCTGCCATTTGGTCTGGAAAACAGGGAATTGGTAATGGATGGGTAATCCCCAAGGAGCACCAGCCAAGTTCCCAGACTTCTTTTTCAAATATTTTGCATTTCACTGTGCAAGTTGGAATACCAGCACAACGACCTTTCTTGGTAGCTGTTCTTCTATTCCTGGAACTTGGCAAAGGGACACTCAGTGATGCTGGAGATGCTCTGGTGTTCCACAGGCTAATAGGCAATGCAAAAACTTGGAAAAAATGCAGCAAATGCAAGGCCAAGGAAAAATATTTCTGGCCAGGAAGATCAACCCTAGCCTTTGTAAAATGCCTGTCAATGGCAGTGTTGTTTACTATTACCAACTATAGTCCTCCTGGTACTTTTGAGCTCGGAGCTGGTTGGTTCTGATTCATATTTTATCTGCATTGTTCTGCATCACAAACCTCCATGCTCTTGTGAGGAAACTTAACTCCAGTATTTCACAATTATGTGGGATCCACTGTTCCTCTGGAATCATGTGGCAAAAAAACCCCCACAATCTCAATACCTTGCACTTAGATTTCCGTGTTTGTTGAAACTTTACAGAGTATCACATAAATATACTTGAATTCTAGTTTGATTTTAGCTGATTCCTGGATCTGTAGATCCAAGTATTTGTATTTACTGTGAACTCTGAGACACCTGATAGAGTTGCTGTTTCTCTTACAGTGACTGAAGTTATAAAAGTTGAAAGCTTTTTCCAAAACTCCATAATTTGATTCCTTCTCTGAAGTTATATTAGTACATGTATTGTTAAGCATTTCATTTCTGGACACAGTCTTCTAAGAAGTGACCCTTGTGGTCCCTTCCAACTCAGGATATTCTATGATTCTATGAACTCATTCACTTACAAGACTGAACAGCAAAAGGGAATATAATTCCTGGCTAATCAAGCTGAAGACCTTTGTTTGAACATATGCTTTCTGTGCTGAGGAACCGTATTTAAAATGAAATTTTAAACTCAACCACTGCCAATTAAGAAAAGCAGGTATCTCACTACAGCTCCTTTGAGTTGTGCCTCATGATGGGGTCTCTAATTGCAGCATCATTTCAGACCATTCTTACAGATCTTATTCACACAGAGAACAGTGTTGACTGACTGAGCAGCTACTCAATATTTTGCTCCTCTCTCAGGGCACACTGTCCCTACACTTTCTTTTGTAATCCAAATCCTCCTCTGAAGGCAGGATTAATAATTTCTCTTTGGGTGTTCCTAAAGAGCATTTCAATGGAAGATGTGAGTGCTTGCCCAATAGTCATCAACTCCCACTCACCCTGCAAAATGGGAAAGTGGGCCACTTCCCATTTCACAGGCAGGGAGCTGAGGCACAGACAAGAGGTCAAAAGTGCCCATTAATTTTCAGAGCCCAATTCCATATGCCTTGGGCATGATTATCCATGGCATTTACCATCAGATACTACTTTATGCATCCAAAATCCTGCTCTCCTTGCCCAGCGTGGCCGCTGGTGGTCCCGTGCACTTCATGCCAGATTTGTAGGATCACACAGAGGGTGAGCAGTGGACCCCCAGGAAACATCCAACTAAGGGACAGATGGTCCCACCTAGGGACACAGAGGCCCCATTTTCCCAGGCAGCATGGCAACCCCTTCCTTTTGGGACCATCCTGCTGGTCATTCATCACACTATTCCCAGTGGCTGCACCAGCAGAAGAAGGAATCTTGAAGACAGTGACCATGGGACTGGAAGGACAGGAATTGCTCATCCAGACATTTCTCCCATTTACAAAACAAGGCAAGGTCTGAGGGGAAAAGGGCTTGTGGAGATCCAGTTAAGGGTCTCTATCCTGTTGCAGGGGAGCACAGCAAGGGCAGCTTTAGGTTGACATTTCCTTCCCAGTTTGGAGAGTTGGTAGATGGAAAACTTTGGATTGGCCCTTCAGATTTGCACGTGCTCAGTTTTCCAAGGGGATGGGTTTGTGGGTAGTTTGGCACAGAATATGCTGAGTTGCAAGGGACCTACAAGGATCATCAAGTCCAACCCTTATCCCTGCACAGGACCATTCCCAAGAGTCACACCATGAGCCTGAGAGTTGTCCAAACGCTTCTTGAGCTCCATCAGGCTTGGTGAGACTCTTCAGACACAGTCCTGACACTGCTGAGCAACTGTGCACCTGGGCATGTGCCAGTGCCCACTGAGAAAAAGCCATGGGTGAGATGATCCATTTCTAGCTGAGTCCTAAAAATTTCCAGGGATGAAGAGTTCCCTCCTCTCCCCCTTCACAAGCAGCCTGTTTCAGGCTTGTATTTGCCAGGAAAAAGGTTTCCTTCATGTCCAGTGTGAACCTTCCACACTGCAATCCGTGGCCACTGCCCCTCGACCAAGAAGAGTTTGATCCCATCATCTTTGTAGCTGCCCTTCAAACTGTTGTGTTTGAAATCTCCTCTTTGCTTGGCCTCAACCCTGAAAGCAGTCAGGACTTTCTATCCCTTCTCCAGGGCCCAGATACACTCCTGGCCCAGAAAAGGGCCCTGATTCTTTCAGGGTTAAGGCCAAGCACCTGTACAACCATCCCAGACCTCCCATGTGAGCCCCAGGCTGAAGTTTCCCTTCTACGTAGTCAGCTGGGGAGGGTTGTTGACCTCTTTGATATGGACTGGGGACACAGCCAGAGTCGGCAGTAACAGAGGAAAATCCACATCAGGGGTTTTTCGAGAGCAGAAAAGGCAAAAATAGTCTCTGATGTGTAACTTCAGTGCCCTTCTGTGCTATAGGGCCTCTTAGGACACAGGGAGAGTGATGCAGTCACCCCGAGTGGGTTCCCAAGACCATGGGTCAGCAGAGATACCACCCTGTTAACCCCTGAGAAACTAAAAACATCCAAAAAGCTGCTTCCTCCAGGTGCCATTCCATCCTGGGAAACCCAGGCAGCCAGGCAGGGAGGGAGTTTATCCCAGGTACAACCAGAGAAAAGGGAGTTTAGCCCAGGTACAACCAGAGAAAAGGGAGTTTAGCCCAGGTACAACCAGAGAAAAGGGAGTTTAGCCCAGGTACAACCAGAGAAAAGGGAGTTTAGCCCAGGTACAACCAGAGAAAAGGGAGTTTAGCCCAGGTACAACAAGAGAAAAGGCTCAGCTGGCTGTTAACCCCCGACAGCCAGCCTGTCATGTACCTGCCGCAGAAAACAAACCAGGTGGTGCCACTGCTGGGGAAACACAGACCCAGCAGGGGGACTGGGAGTGCAGGAGGGGGAAGAGAGGGAAAACACGAGCAGGGGAAAGCCGAGAGGGCAGGAGTCGTTAACCCCTGAGAGTCAGGACGGAGCATTTCCCTCCCCGTGCCATCCATTAGAGCGCGTCAGCTCCGGGAGGACCGAGCCCATCCCCGCACATAAATCCAGCAAGTTTCCCTTCTCCAAAGGCCAGACGGTGTCTTTGCCATGGCAATCCAGCTGTCTGGCCGGCTGCCTGCTCCTGTGGGGCTGCCAGAGCTCGGCTGTCACACAGGAGGGCTGCCCTCTCCTTGGGGCTCCCTGCAGCCCAGGGGAGTGGGATGTCCCCAGGGGCCACCACGGTCCTGTCCCTCCAGCTGGGAATGTCAGTCCATGGGCAGGAGCAGCTGGTCCCTGCCTGGCAGAGGGCACAGGCATGTACAAGCAAAGCACTAATCCACAGGATCTCAGAAGAGATCCAGAGCAACTTTTGGAATGACTAATTTCATTCAACCTCCAGCTTTAGGCTGCCCAGTACTTAAAGAGGTGCATGAAAAAGAAGGGACGGTGACTTTTGGTACAGGCAGATAATGAGAGGACTGGGGAATGGCATGTGGTGATAGGGGGAATGGTTTTTAAACCAAAAAAGGAGAGATTTCGAACAGATGTTGGGAAGAAATTCTTAGCTGGGGAGGCCCTGGCACAGGTTGCCCAGAGAAGCTGTGGCTGCCCCATCCCTGGAAGTGTTCAAGGCCAGGCTGGAGCAACCTGGGCTGGTGAGAGGTGTCCCTGCCCATGCCAGGAGGTGGAACAGGATGAGTTTCGAGGTCCCTTCCAACCCAAATCTTTCCTTGATTCTATTATCACAACTCCAGGATAGTCCTCTCAGGGAAAAACAGTGGAACTCTGGACCCCTTTGCAGAGCCACATCCTTCACAACACTAAGGAACAAATCTCTTTTATAACCCGTGCTTAGGTCAGGATACAATGTTGAGAGAAAGGATTATGTTGAATATCTTGCATCTGCTGCTGGTTTGGAGCTTGTCTCTGTGCTTCCAGGTTGAGGGGACTCATTGTACCCCCATTCTGCCCCATTTCTGAAAGTTCCTCGAACCAGAAACCACCCAAACAACACTTTGGGAAATGCAGGAAGCAGTTGTGTCCTCGAAACCTTACCTGAAGTCAGATTAAAACCCCAGTGATTCCAATAAAAGAACCAGGGCCCAAAATCAAGCTATTTTTAACACATCTGTCTACGATTAAACAACATTGTTTTTCTTTATGAGAACTTAGTAACATCAGGAAAGTTGGAGAGCCTTCCTGGGGCTGAGGTATTACAGGGCATCTTGTATACCTTGGCATTGTGTGGCTTTCCAGGACATCATTTTAACAGTTCACAAATCAGGCTTTATGGACATTCTTCTATCATAAATCCACTGCAAAGCAAACACAGAAATTACCAGTTGCACGTAGCCAGGTAAACTGCACGGAAGATCAGCAGCGGGCAGAGCAGCTTGAAAATGTATGACCCATAAAGCATTTGCAGTGTTTTATGATGGCAACGTTCCTTTTAGGGCCTGATCCAGCCTTCTTTGAAGTCAAATGGAGTCTTTCCATTGACATCAGAGGGTGTGGGATTTGTCTCGCAGCAACTTATACCAATGAGAACAATATTTTGCTCTGAAGTCATCACTTTCTGCCATGGATGTTTGGAAAACAGCTCGTCACCTGACAATACACCCTGAAGGTACTGACAGTCCATGTGTTTTCATTATTTCAAAATGAGACTTGGTAACGGGCTCAGCTGCTTAGGGAAGGTAATATTTTTCCTACCATAAAGTAAATTAGCAAAACTCTTCTTCGAGCTGTAACTAAAACATAAGGGCACAGCTGCCCCGGAGGAGTACGAGGGCTCTCAATGTAAACTCCACTGATATCATCACCATCAGAAGGTCATAAAATTGATTGATTATAAATACAGTCCTCATTTGTTTACAGCCCGCATTTTTGGGTCCTGGGTAATTAGCACATTAAGCATCTCTCAAAGTGAGCGCTCACAGGTGCCGCTCCGAGACAGCCCCGGTGGGAAAGCCCGGTTGTCCTGCCGCGATCCCGGCACGGATGCTTTGGGACGGAGGGGAGAAATGTCAGTCACGTTTGGCTACTTGATCACACATCCCCAGGAGCCAAGGGCGTCAGGGGGCATTAAAATGACCTGTTAATTTCCTTCAGAGGGAAAGGAGCACCCAAAAAATGAGAGACATGTCAGCAATGTGAGGGAGATCTCTTTGTGAAGCCCGCGGCTCAGCCGAGTCTTTTAAGATTCTTTTCCCGGCGCACAAGCCAACAAAGGAAGATAAAGATCGCCCTATTTGTGGTAACTGGTACTTAGTTCCTTTTAGTTACACTTAAAATAAACTCTGTTCGAGTTCTCCCAAGGTTTCAGCCTTCAGACAGGCCACTACCGAGCTGTAAAGCAGCCACCTTCCTCCCAGCCCCTCTTGGCTCCAAGTTCACGACTACGCTGAGCTCAGGACATGAAACTTTAAAGTCACGTTTTATTTGTACAGCTGGATGCATCAGGTTTGTGCTTATTGTCTAATTAGCCCACTAAACCACTTCTGAAAGGGTTGTAATGCTTTACCCCCAGTGCGATCTCTGGAGTGAGTGTGTGTTGAAATGCTAATGGAGACAAAGAATTCCTTTTTGTAGGAATTCGCAGTATTTTGGATACACCTCGTGGGCCAAATCTTCAGCTGCTTGGACTCGATTGGAGTGAGGCAGGTTATTCCCAATTACAGACTCCTGCAATTTAACAGGATGCCAGAGAAGTTATTCACTAATGTATTTGGTTTAGAATGCTTTAAAACTCTAGGGCTAAGTTCCAGATTTTTTCCTATCTTCCACAGAATTTTGTTGGAAATGCCTCTTGTAGTTGGGACAAGTGAAGAGCTACAGATTCACCAACCCACTAATTATTTTAGTATTCAGTATCTGCCCGGGCTTTTACACAATTTTACAGATTAATTCTTTCAAAACATTTCCACCGGCATCACTTGCTGCAGAAGTAATTTAGACATTCCATACCAGCATTTTTTTCATCCATGAAACATGAGTGGCAAGTGAGCAAAAAGTGAAGTCGCTGGCAGAGCTGATATTATCTGTGCAATAAAAAGGAGATCTTGCTTTATTTTGGGGGGCATCTCTGTTAATGTTAACAGTGTTTTTAATTGGAAATATTTTGGAGAAGAATTGCTTCTTCTTATGTATTTGAAAAGCAACCCCAAAGTGCCCCTAAACTCTACAACACCGGTAGTAAATAATGCTAATAACCCTTAATGATGGGTCTTATTTAATTCCTGTTTCCAAGTGCCATGAATATAAGGGGCTAAATGATAGCAAATTAGCTTTAAAAATGTTAATGGAAAGTTGTTAGTGCTGAAGGCTGTTTTTTGCCCTTCTGGCAGGAGGGGAACTTCTCCATTAAGATTCCTCTCCAGCCCAATTGAATCCACAGGTCACCCATTCACTTTTTAGACCCTCACACCTCCACACACCCAGAGACCCATTTTCAGTGTAAGGCAAGAACATTTTAGTTGCTTTACTCCTCGGGTTTCTTTCGTTTATGGTTGAACTCGATAATCTTAAAGATCTTTTCCAACCTAAATGATTCTGTATTTCGGATGACTGAGTATTCCTTATACAGTTGTTTGACTTCGCACCAACTCTACCCCCCTCAGGACACACAGCAGCCACCCCCTGAGCTTGGCTCATTTTAATCTCTTTTGAGCTCAAGGAGGCCAAATTTCCCCATAAGGCTTATCCAAGGAAACACGACAAACATTACAGGTGCAGAAGCCTTCCCAGTGCTCCCTCCTCTGAAGAATTTACTGTTTCACCACATTCCTCCAACCCGGGCATGACACCTCCTTATAAAACTGTCTCATGACCAAACCACAGAAGAGAAGATCAAGCAAATGATTTAATTTCTAACATTTGAAATGGCTGGGGTTTTTATACTCGAGCCAGTTGCCCAGCTAAGCCCATAAACACCACTTCAGTGGAAAATGTGACGTGCCTGGTCAGACGGGGTTCCTGTAACGGGGCTGACCCACAAACATGAGCACAGCGATTTTTCACCCTGTAAGTGAGAATCTTTACTGAACCAAACGGTACAAAGAAGGGCAAATTTAATGAGAGAATATCCTGAGTTGGAAGGGACCCACAAGGATCCCCGAGTCCAGCTCCTGGCCCTTGCACAGCACCTCAAGGAGACAAACATGTGCCTTGTTCGAACACTCCTGGAGCTCTGGCAGCCTCGGGGCTGTGCCCACTGTCCTGAGGAGCCTGGTCAGTGCCCACCACCCTCTGGGGGAAGAACCTTGTCAAGAGGAAGAGCTTTTGTTCCTAAAATTTTCCATCCCCCCCCCTCCCCAGCACCACCTGCATCACCTGTGCTAACATTATTCCTCCTCTCATATTTAGCTTCAGATTCCATCTTTGCAAGCCCTAAGCAAAACAGGAGCTAAGAGACAAAAACACCCACCCCAATCTTATTTTTGCAAAAAGCCCAGACCATTTCTGCAGTTTATCCCAGAAAACTCTCCACCCGTCCTGTGTTTTGCTGCCATTCCCCACCGCTTGTTTTTGTCACACTGCTGTCCCGCTGCACTTTGAGCCTGGACGGTCACTTAATGTAAATTGTCACCTGCACCGAAGTCAGAGTCGAGCTGGTTTACAGCAGTTAAGGATCTTGTTCCTGACAGCTCGACTTTGGCAAAGAAAGGGCTGAACTGTGTTTTGCAAACAAGCAATGCAGTGAACTTCATTCTTTTTCTCTGTTCATGAACCAACATTGATTTGGTAAGAGATATTTGTTATTCAAGTGCTTGCTGGACAGCTTGGATCAACAATGGCTCATTCCAGAAACAGTTCATTTCAATTTCTTGCTGCTCATGGGGTGAGAACTGTCACCTAAATCAGATGGAGCTGATTCTAATCTTTGAGGGGATGAGTAAGCCTTTTAAAAATAGGAGAACAAAGGACCATGAAGAACAAATATTCTTGTTCACATGTAAATGCAAGTACACATACAAAGGACAACCAATTCCCAAACCGGCATGCAAAGAAAAAGCTGTCCGGGCATACACAGAGTTATCAAGGACACCAACAGATTCAGTCTGGCAAGCCCAGCGGGAGTAAAAAGTACCAGAGTTGAAGGGATTGTTACAGCCACTCTAATTAAACTTATATCCCAATGACAATGAGATTTCAACCTCTAATTCCTACAGTGACTCCACAAAACTGAGGCTGAATTAGTCTCTCCTCCCTGCACAGATATTAAGGCTTTCATTCAAGGCATCCCTTAACAAAATGCAGCAATGCTTAATTACTCGGTGTTGCTATTTGCTTACATTTTCCTGGTAGAAATTATCGTCCTCAGGTCCCCACCTATCAGTTCGTGTTATTTCTTTCAGTTCTGGATTCTAAATCACTGCTGATACCTTTTAGTGATGGACACACTGCAGTCAAGTACACTCTTCACCTCCTCTTTCAACACTCCCAGGGGCTGTCTCACAGCAGTCAACCAGCACCTTTCTCCAAACATGGGAGAGCTGAGGTGAATGAACTTCAGGAAAAATGTCAAATAAAGGCTGAACTTCCTATGAATTTCTTAGGGAGCAGAAGGATGAGAACATCAGGATGTCTGTACATTCTACAGTGCTGCCCGTGCAGGGTTTTCTCACATCTTTCTCCAGCGCAGGCAGGAAAACAAGGGATTTTTCAAAGCTCTGCCACTTTAACTGCCTTATTAAAATGCCTCCTCGGAACCTGCAGCCTCACTTACTACTCTGTGTTACTGCTCTGCTGACACCACGCTCAGGACAGTCTCCTTGGCTCGAGCGCCTGCACGGCCAGCCAAGCCAAACTGACTTCAGAACATTTGATGAAAATGTTCATATTGCTTTGTTGCATTACCAGGCAGATGTTCCCACTCGGATTTCGACATCACAGCGCTGGTGCAGCAGCGTCTGTGGCCTCGTGGAGCTCCTCCTCACACTGCACTTGGTAGGGTGATGTTATTGCAAAGCCGAGTTCCCACATGCCATCGCTGCAGCTCTCACCTCAGCACGAGCCAAAGGAGGGAACGAGGAAAAGCACTAAAAGAAGAAACCGAGAGCGAGCTGGAATCAATTTCACTGAAATAAATATTTTTGTGAACTCGGCTGTGCAAGCTCCACTGTTACTGCATCACCCAGGAATGAAGGTTCACTTCTCCAAGAGTCAGATCTTTGCTGTGGGTTGTTCTGAGCCCACCATGGTGATACCCCCTCACCACACTTCCTCTTCGGAAGTAAGAGGCAACATAAAGAATTTATTCCACAGCTTGGGCTTGATATAAAGGCTCCTGAGCACTAGGTTAGCTCAAAAGTAGAGATCAAAGTTTCATAAGTGGCTTATCAGACACAAAGACAAATTCTATCTTCAGAAAGCCACAGGATACTCAAAGTCCCCTCTGAATTCCATGGCAGGTACCTCACCCAGACTGCCAGAATTACCAGAAATTACCAAATCTCAGAATGGGATGGGTTGGGAGGGACCTTTAAGATCATCTAAATCCAACCCCTGCCACGGGCACAGATGTCACTCAGGTGGCTCAGGACCCCATCCAAATTCCCTCCTCACTAAGATCTGAAACCAGGATCTGCTCCTAATGAGGACCTTTCAGCTGGGGTAAATCAGATTATCTGCACAGACACCACAGGGCCCCAGCAGTTTCCAGCCCTGGAGGATCTGTCCTGTGCAGGTCCAGAGAGCTCCTGCAGAGCTCTCACACACCACAGCGGTGCTGTATCATATCCAGATTTCAGAGAGCCACCTGGGAATTCCCCACTGTGCCCCTCAACCACAAAGGTTACCCTGTCTTGGCTTAATTTAGCCACTTGTGGTCTCCTCAGTGCAGGGAGAGGACATCCTTCTGAAGACATTAGTGACTCACCCTCGCCCAGAACCTACAATTGTTGAGAAAATTCGTTGTTTATGCCAGGGGAAGCCAATAAAGTTTTGCCAAGAGCTTCCTTTGGTAACATCTTATACATTTTAATGTCCCAGCTGCTGCCAAGTCGCTGGGCTGTAATGTCCCCATAATGAGGTAGGGCTAAATAAGCATACAAATCACAAATGTGCCCTTGAGCTGTCCAAAGGACCTCACTATCCCTCCCTGAGGCATTCCAGTCCTCTGCATGTGCCCCCACAGCTGATCCATATGCATCCAGCTTTTGACAAACACATTCCAGCGAGTGGTAAGATCAGGCTCTTCTCAGGAGAGAAGGCTGAAAAATGTAGAGGATCTGGGAGTTGTAATTCTCAGGTCTGCTTCTAAAATTTTCAATTAAAAAAAACCCAAACCAAACCAAAACAAAAACAATTGAAAATAATTATTGGCTTCAAGACAGAAAGGAAAGAAATGAAACTTTCCTGGACATACACTATCAGAGCCTCGCAGGAGAATTCAAATCTGCAGAAGGAAGAGCACCCAGTGCTCTCTGTAGGAGAGGAAAACGTGGCTGAGCTCTGCCCCCTCAGCGCTGCCCTTTTGTGCTTCACTATCTCAATCATCTCAAGGTGAGTCACCGCTGTGAGGTCCACAACACCGCATTGTTTCTCCAATCGCTCACTCAGATCTGCATCAGCATCCTGACTCTGGCAGAGCCCTGAGGGTGCTCATGGCCCCGCTGGGCTCCCCCCACACCCCCGCCCTGGAGTTCAGCCCAAGGTCCTCAGTCCCAGCCCGAGCTAATCCTGCAGCTTCAAACCATCCGGACCAGCAAACAGCCCACGTTGCTCCTCTGCCACTGACCTGAGCATCGGGGCAGGTGGGACACCAACCTGGGGTAGGTGGGACACCATCTGGGGGAGGTGGGACACCATCCTGGAGCAGGTGGGACACCATCCTGAGGCAGGGGGGGCACCAACCTGGGGCAGGTGGGACACCAACCTGGGGCAGGTGGGACACCATCCTGGGGCAGGTGGCACACCAACCGGGGCAGGTGGGACACCATTTGGGGGAGGTGGGACACCATCCTGGGCAGGTGGGACACCAACCTGGGGTAGGTGACTGGAGGCAGGTGAAGAGAAGGTCATCCAACTCCATGGAGCAGCAGATCTCAGGGTGGAGAAGATCACATATGGAGTTTTTAGACTGTGGCATTTTCCACACAGGCAGAAAAACAGATCTAGGAAATGTATTTTAGGTTAAAACACTTGAAACACAGATTAATTTGGGGGATGTATCTCCCAGGAATGCCTTTTGTCACTACTCCAACTTTCACCAAAAAGCTCATAGAAGTCCATCCATGAGAAACAGCTCCTTGCACCAATCTCACTTTGGCACCATCAGAAAAGCGAGTAGAATTCTAGAAAAACCAGCACAAAAGCACTTCCCAGACTTGCACATCCACCCTCACAGTTTGCTTTGCCATCAGGCTCAAGTTTCACCCACGTCATTATTACAGTTTTTCATTGCCCACTTCAGGGCCTGACTTTCAAAGAACAAAGAACTCCCTGAAAATCAGTTCCTGGCATGATGGGCCAGTTGTTAATTAGGGCTGCAGGTGCCCACATGAGGCATCTCATTTGGATGTCTTTGCTTCCCCACTCTGAGCTCTCGACTTCCTCCTCTCCCATCAGCTGCCTGAGCTGACACGTGCATCACCCAGGAGTTAAAAGCAGTTTCCAAAATGAAAATAAAACTTAGGAAATGGTTTTCTGGCAAGTGCATTGAAAGGCTGCCTGCTACTGATGTGGACAAGATTTATTTCACTTTTTTTTTGGTGGGCAAGATGAGTTCTGAAAGAGCAACTCCGACTAAAATTGCCCTGGCATTTAAGTGACATTTTGGCAAAACCCCGTGGAAACATTTGGTCACATTCTCTCAACGCTTAATTTCTTCCTTAAATGTGCTTTTTAATATGTCACAGTTGTTAAATTTGTAACAAGAATCCCCTTGAGACTAAACAACGGTGCTTGGCATGTGAAAAATGAACAATACATTTACATCAGTAAACCAAGAGGAAATCTTAAATAAACATATAATTGAGTACCTCTAGTCTGAATGTTACCTTTATGAAATTCAACCACTCTGTGGGCTGATTTTAGCAGCAGGATGTCCTAAATAAACCCAACTAGAATATATGCTGTCATATTCTTCTCAGCTGTGACATAACTACCCAGATTCACTTCTTCTGATGGGCTTATTGCTGCCAGTCAATCACTGCGTGGGAAGGCAACTAAGCACTCATATCACTTTTAAAACTTTCATTATTTTTAAATGACCAGAAAATTCCTAGTATCAAATCTAGTAATGTGTTGGCACTTCAGCTATTTTTGATGGGAGGGAAGAGGAGTTGAGATCTGTATAAGAAAAGACTGATAGAAATTCCTGCTAGTGTGGAACTTGCCTGTACAAACACTTGGCAAATCAATGCCCCCAGAGGAAGGAGCTGAGCAAGGAGAGCACCAAGCTGGAGTGCTCCCTAGTGTAGCTACTTTCAAGGGCTGTGCAATCAAAGCTTCTGCCTGGTCTAGTGGAAGGTGTCCCTGCCCATGGTAAGGGATTGGAAGGACATGGTCTTTAAGGTCTTTAAGGTCTCTTACAACCCAAACTACTCAGCGTGCTCATAATTCTGTTCTTGCTGCCCTAACTTTCTGTGTGTAGCACTAACAGTGCCTTACATAAATCTTCAGGACAAGCAATTAACAACTTATTTTATTTGTTGTGCAAAGCACTGAGGATGTTTGTAGGTCCTGTGTAAATGCTAAAGCTCCTCTTTAACCTCTGTATTTCCCAGCCAATACAAGCAGCATTCAGTACATCTGCATCTCCCACCGGGGCTGAGGGTTGCAGTCCCATCATAATGGGCTTTCTCCTCTCAGACAGAGCAATCACTGTGTGCTCTGGTGGCAGCAGGACCATTCAGAACAGGAGCCGATCCATTTGCCTTTCAAAAAATAAAACCAACCCATTTTGGATCCCAGTTTCTAGGGCAGAAATCCCACAGTGCTTTTAGCCTTGAGCATTTACTCAGACATCCTTTTGGCTTCAGTAGGAGTGCAAACAGCAGCAGCACAGTTTAACAGACACTCCAGTGCACTGGGACTCAGAAGTTCAGGAAGCAGCTTTGCTGCAGACCATGGCCACCTGCTTTACCTCTCAGTGCTGCTGCTCCTCTCCCACTCTGCATCTGCCTCGTCTATTTGAACTGCAGGCTCCTTAATGCAAATTCCTGTAACGGTGCTGAGTGCCCAGCACTGGAGCCTTGACCTCTTTTGGGATTATCAAACATCTTCATTACAGAAAATAAGAGCACAGAGACAGTCCTACCCCTTTGGCTTTGCTAAGGACATGGGTATTTCAGCCACAGACCTTTCAGCCCTGTGTTCTCTAGCTTTGTTATCTCTAATTACTTATCTGCTAAAGTTGTTCCTTTCTGCACAGCACAAACCTTCCCTGCCTCCTTAACCCTTTGCTCTTTGTTATCCCCCAAGACTATATTTAAAGGATGTTAGTACAGTGGAAAATTCAACCTTTCCACACAGTTAGAAAATGTGCAGGTCCAACTGCCAGTGCTTTAAGTGCAGGCAATGATGATCACACCTTCTTTCCATGCCCAGCTCACAATTCTTCTCCACTGGCCTTAGGCAGGCTCCTTATGGACAGCAGAGATGGAGAGGAATTCAGATATGGTGGGGTGGTGTGTCCTGGCCACAGGTCACATCCCATCTCAGAGTCAAATGGATCTCTCCCCTGTTGTCCCAATGTCCAACTCTGTTCAAACTGACCTTGTTTGAGAACCACCTGCAGCTTTCCTGCCCCTGCTGGTCTCCTCTGAGTGAACTCACTATGTTCCCACTTTCACACCCAGTCACACTTTTCCTCTTTATAACACTTTGTCTCCTTTTGCCCAGCCATTGAGTCCTCACTCCTTCTATTAATGTCCCTCTCCACACACAGTCCTCTGTCCCTGCTTCTTCCTCCCCTTCTCTGTCACCACAGAGAATTGTTTCTGTCTCATACATGGCTTTATATATTTTAGTATAATGATTTTATTATCCCCACCCAATTTCCCATCTCAAGCTCTATCTGCCCCTTCCCAGCCCAACTGGCTCTATCCCATTAACTTGTACCCACTCTCAGTTTCCCATCACTCATTAGTCCCCATCTCTCTCTAAGTCCTGTTTAGTCGCCTCATGCTGTTTATTTAGGTTTAATCTTGGAAGACTTCTTGCTCCAACCTTCCCTTTCCCCAGTACTTGTGCCAGTCCTGGTCCCCTCTGAATTGAAGTCATAGATTCCTCCTCTACATTTTCTGTCATTTGAAGAGCAGAGGCAGAACCAGCTCTAAAGCCAACCTCCACCTGAGGGAGACCCCTCACCAGGGTCTGCAGCTTCTTCACGAGGGGCAGCAGAGGGACAGACACTGATCCCTGCTCTGGGATCCAGGGACAGGACCTGAGGAAACAGCTGGAGTTGTGTTTAGGGTGGATCTCAGGGAAAGGACCTTCCCCCAGAGGGTGGTAGGCACTGAACAGGCTCCCCAGGGCAGTGGGCACAGCCCCAGGGCTGCCAGAGCTGCAGGAGGGGTTGGACAACGCTCTGAGGGGCAGGGTGGGATTGTTGGGGGGTCTGTGCAGGGCCAGGAGCTGGACTGGATGATCCTTGTGGGTCCCTCTCAAGTCAGGATATCCTATGATTTTATGCATCTCCCTTCCAGCACAACAACCTGGTGAGCTCCTGGACCACAGTTACACTTGGGGCAGGCCAACCCCTTGAGGATTTCAGCTGAATCTCCACTGAGATCTTCCAGTCCTGTGATTTGCCAAAGTGCAGGCAGATTTGTATTGGACTAGCAAAACTACAACACCCCTGGAAGCAGCAGGACAAATACACTGGGAAGAAATGATGTAAGAAAAGCTTTTTGCTGTTCTTCTGAATGAAATTCCTGTAGTCAGTCACCAAAAGAGTACCTGCTGCTTCTGGGCAGATATTTTAAGGCACTTGATTCATTAATTGCACTTCACCTGATAAGTTTCTGGGCCAGTACCAAAAATAACTGTATTCTCTGCTCAGACATATTTTGAATGGTGCCATGTGATGGTGGGGGGAAGGGAGAACATGCAATCCTGTAACCTTCAAAGCTCACAGTTCTCATTAACCAGCACTACATGTCAAAGCCTTTCGAGCTGAACCTGGCAAAGTTATCAGGAGAGTTTCATACTGGGACTCCTACAGGAACAAACCCACTTAATGTTTGCCCACATCACCTCTGCTGGCCACGGGTACTGGGAATGTGTCTTTGATCTGTTCCTGTGAACATGACAAAAGGCAGCTTGTCCCCAACCAAAGCAACACCTTTCTTGACTCGGTGGACTTGCAGTATTGCAGAAACTATTTACAAGAGCAGGTAGTGACAGGACAAGGGGGAATGGATTAAAACTGAAAGACAGATAGATTAGATATTAGAAAAAATACTCTTCCCTGTGAGGGTGGGCAGGCCCTGGCACAGGTTGCCTGGAGAAGCTGTGGCTGTCCCATCCCTGGAAGTGCCCAAGGCCAGGTTGGACAGGGCTTGGAGAGACCTGGGAGAGTGGAACCCATGGCAGGGGGGTTGGAACTGGATGGTCTTTAAGGTTCCTTCCAAGCCAAACCAGTCTATGAGTCTGTGGATATATGAAAGCAAACAGCCTGATCATACTGCACCAGCTTCCTGGGACAGAAAGACACCACCACTCTCCTCTCTACCTGTTCTCAAGACCTTGGATCACATCTCTAGAAAACAAAGCATTTCAAGAAATCCAGCTGGAACAGCCCAGGCCAACAGGTTTGCAGGTAGCAAATTCCCCCAGGAGTCAGTCAGACAATGCTACTGCTCGTTAGGGCTGGGTGGGACAGGAGAAACGGGAATAGACATTTCCCTTTATTCATCAAACTGGAACGAGACTGAGAGCTCTGAAAAAACACAAGACATTTGGCAGAGTCAATGACTGGGGACAAAGCAGGAGGAAGAGAGGCTTTGATCATTAAAACTGCAAAGAATGAAGCTTAAAAAGAAGTTGTTGCATAAAGGGGATTCTCAGTTACAGGAATGTTTGGTCCAATTCACAGCTAAGGATGTGTACCCATTTTAAACGGAAAATCCTTTAGCTTTGGTATGAATTTATCTGTCCTGCCAGACAAATTGCTCGTATCAAACTGTCATTTGGATGCTCAGCCATTGCAAACACAGTTAAAGCATGTCCCTTAATTAGAAATCCCGTGGAAATGAAAACAATCCTCTCTGGCATCCAGTTACCCTGCATGGTAAGTTGGACTTATCATCTGGCACGGCCCCCTTCCTGTTTGCGTGGGTGGATTGAGGCAGAGAAGGAATTCTGCTCCCCTTCCAGCAGCCCTGGAGAAAAGCAACCTCCCATGCCAAGGGTTTGTCTCGCTGGAAATAGGTCTGGTAGACACAATGAGCTCCTCAGATTAAGAGGTGGATGGGACAGGCGTCTTCTGCTCAGGAGGGACCAAGGGGAGCTTAGCTCGACGTTTGAATGGATAAATCTATTTGAAATCTGCTCCGTTTCACGAGGTGGGAGCCTCTTTGATCAGGCAGCAGTCATTTGCCAGAAAAACATCTTCAGCCATTTGCTAGGAAAAACAATACAACTCACTTATTACCTTCTGCTACTGGAAGGATGAGGTAAGCTGGCAGGATCCATCCTTCCAACCATTTTAGTGCTGTTTTCTATTATTAAATATGTTGTTCAAAGCCCCATGTCTCAGTAGCTCGTTATCGTATAAGAATTTCAAGCTCGTTAAAAATTAAAACAGGCCTCAAATCCTTACAGTCACCATGAAAAATCTGAAAGGATGAATCGCAAAGGTTAAAAAGCAAAAGGTGGATTTTAGCCATGAGGACAGTCCACCATTGGAACAATTAACTTTGGGATATGATTTGAAGTCTTTAACTCAACAAGGCGTAACATTTCCTCTTGGAGGCAGGAGATGGTCTGACACACAAGCTTTTGAGTTCTACTCAGGAATTACACAGTGAAATTCTGGCTTGTATTTTTCGGATCACATCAGAGAAGCACAACCACTTCTGAGGACCTCAGACCATTAACTGGTGGCAGAGAACCCAAAACGCTCCGGTTTTGTGCTTGTGGTGACCAAGTCAGGAGCTCTGAATGTCACACATTGGCAGTGTTGATGCACTGCATTCAGATGCTTTAAAAACTTTGTTTATGGTCCCTTTTCACTGGGCATTTCTCACTGTGCAGGAAACAGCCCCTGACCTCTCAGCCAGCATGGCAGGTTCACTTGAGATGAACTACATCAGGATTTCTCCTAAAGTAGACCTAATAATTTCTCCCCTCCTTCAGGAAGAGCTCCTGCAGTGGTTACCAGATCCCAGCACCTTTGCAAGAAAGCCTCAGCCCTCAGAATTCCCAGGTTTGACAACAGTTATAGACCAGCTCCACAAAGCCTTGGTAGGAATTGCCTCTTATCCCACTAAAGGACCTCAGGAGACTGAGGAAGTGAGATAACCTTGGCCCACGTGGACTCTACACATGCAGGTTCAGAGGTCTGTATTAAAACCTTAAGGAAGGAAATCTGCCCGATGCCAGTCTTTCTCTGGGAAAGCCACTTCTGCTGCAGGACTCGTTCAAGGAGTCTGCTGTGGTTCTGCTCCTTTTCCACCCCTGTCTCTACCAAGAAGTTCCCCATTTCTTGGCTAAGCCTCCCAAGACAGAGGCCGAGGAGAGGAGCTCGACTGCTTGGAGCAATAAAAATAAGAGCAGGGTATTAAACAAGGCATTGCTGCAGAGTAATAGGGAGGGAGGAAAGGAATGGGCTCATGCACATTACAGTCCTATAAAAGAAAGAATTCTTAAATGAGTATTAAAGAGGGCTGAGTTACAGCATGAGAAAACTCATTTAATCACCTATTGTGCAGCTGCAGTTAATTTGGTACAGCTTTTACAGACATCCCAGCTATCATGCAATGCTCCCTACAATCACTGTGGGTGACACTCCACTTTTATCACAAGTCCTGTTAATGATGTCATTACTTGGGCAAGTCTTCCATCAAGCTCAGTTAGATGTTTCCTTAAGTAGGACCCGAGGTCAGATAACACCTGATGAATATACATGGCAGGAGGACAAATCTGCTTCCTGACTGCACAGAAGAGAAACACATGGCATGTGGGGATACAGAAATACACACACACATGCTTCCCACCCAGGCAACCTCAGCAGGATTAGCTCCAACCATCTTGGTAACAGACCTTTAAAGTCCCTCTGGTGAGGGGTGTCTCCTTGGGAAACTCATATAATAGCCTAAAACTCATCAGAGTCCTAATCATAAAGGACTTCCTACAGATTGGGTTTGAAAATGCATTATTAAGAGCTGATTGATCTGACTGTATGTCCAAGTCTTGACCAAGTGATCAGAAGGCTGATGGCTTCTGATGGCCACCTGAAAATCCAACAAACAGGGAAATGGATGGTCAAATAAACAATTAGCAGCCAAAATAGAGGACTGGTTATCAATCAGCTGCTGATGTTCATCAGACACTTAGAAAAGTAGCAGGAAGTAATGGGAAAATTATCCTTAACTACTTAGCAGTTATCATGGGTAACTAAATCATGGTCAGTCAAACCATGGCCTCAACAAGTTGTTTCTTAAGTCCTAAATCCTAATCAAGCTTGACCTATTTTCATAGTGCTTTTAAATCTCCAGGAGTCAAGTGAAGTGTGTCTTTAAGCATTTTACTGTGTAACCTGACAGGGGCATCCCACACACAAGCAGGAATGAAGAAAAAAAAAAAGTCATATTTGGTGTGACTCAGTGAAAAGCCAATTTTTCACTTCCCAGACACTTCACCCCCTTAGAAATGAAACCACAGATAACCCACATCCCCAGACCACCTGTGGTAAGTTCATCAGCATGCAGTTATAGAGGAGTAGGAGGGATATGCAGAGCTTCCAGCATGGCAAACACATGTGGATGCTCTTGGGACAACAGGGATTCCCTTCATCTCCTGCCTCTAGAGCCCCAAGTCCATAAGGGGGATAATGTGGCAGCCCCAGCTTGTGCCCAGAACCTGAAAAGAAAGAAGGAGGAGCAGCAAATGAAGGATGAGCTGAATTGCAGCCAACCCAGTGAAAAAACACCTGCCTGCCCTTTGCCTTCACACAAATGATCTGCAGGCTGCACTCTTTTTAAAAATACCTTGGTTCCTGCTCAGTTTGGGATTGAACAGCAACATTCCTTCCATTACCAGGGTTATTGCAACACAGTCACCACTTTCTGTGGCTGCTGGGCTACAACACGTTGTCTCTGAGACCCATGGAATTAAAGGCAATCAGACTCTGGAACAGGCTGTGTCCTTGAGGTAACTCCTGCACTTTCCCTGGCTTTGATTCCTGGAGGGAGCACTTGCACTTGGAGCATTCCTGCACCTGCTGTCCCCAGGGTTGGTGCAGCCAAAGGAAGGCCAGCCCTGTCCCTGGGGCACCGGTGGGAAGTTGCAAGAGGAATCACTGATGTCACCGTTCTGTCATCAGCACACTCCCTTCAAAATGCAGACTTCTCCAGAAGAAGAAAGGAAATTCTGTTCTTTGGGAAAAAAAACCCAGATGACTTGGGATACAATAGTCAACTTTCCTCATGGCCACAGAAATAAACAGTTCCTGGCTTGACTGGAATTGTCCCCATGTGTTGGTACGTGTGTTAATGTTCAATCCCTGGTTGGTTGGGCCTCTCCTGGTGACCTGGAGTAACTTCCTTTGATTGGCATTGTCGTTGCTCTGGGAATTACTTCAAACACAGATCCAGGCTTTCACTACTCTGTGCACACATCATTGTAGCTATTACTTTCCCCTGGTCTCTTCAGTGTTAGGGAGAAAGCAGTTAAGGTTTAGAAACAGTTGTAGTGGAGATAGTTTTGTGTACTACAGACTCAGGGCTCCTGGTTCCTGATGCCTTCTGTGTGTGTGACTTTTGATCTGCTGAGCATTTGTCAAATCAATCCTACTGCAGCCCCTGTGTGTGTGTGTGAAGTGCCACAACCCTGACAGTTGTGCAGCAGATAGGTTTAGTGACACAGCAACATGCTGTAAACACCAAGGAAAGTCTGTGTTCCTGAGTGGAATGTTCTCCTTACCAAGAGCTCCTGATGTCAGGTTTTATGTTCTTACTCCACTCTTCCAAGGTGATCCCTTTCAGCCCTTGGGGTGAGTTTCCCAAATAGGTATGAATGATGAAGAAACACAGCTCTGACACCACATATTTCTAATCTGACAGTTGTTGAAAATGCCAATCTGTGTAGCTAACTTTTACTCACTCTTCCAGTTGTTGTTTTCTCTCCTGTTTCCTTCCCATGACTGCACATGATGTTCTTTATCTCAGAATTACAATGACCACAGCCCTTGATGTCAGTACCTCCAGACTCCTTTCCCATTCTTTCAAAGTCTTCTTCAGCCTGCCCAATGACAGAGTGAAAATGTAGGAAGATAAGGTTTGTTTGGCCTAGGAATCTGCAAGTCTTTGGGAGTCATCCAGATGTTCACAGGCCAGCTGCAAGCAGAAAGGAAGCAGTTGTACAATTTTTAAGTTCATATTGGACAAAGAAGGAAAAATACCAAGTGGGCACATAAAAGCAGAACCCAGGAGATGAACTTATTCTCCCTGTGTCTTTGGGAAGCACAGTGGCATAAACCTTCTACATTTTAGCATTGCTATTGTACTGAGGCATTCACACAAACACATATTAGCATATTACAGTAAATCATAACAATCATGGGATACCGCCTTAATAATTAGGAAGTTTCCTTAAAAGGAAAGGCATTTTATTATCTTAACAACAAGAGCCAGAAAATTTTAAAGAAAGTTAACTTTTGTGCATCCACTAAGCACCCTACAAAAAAAAAAATCACAGGCCATCTTAGTCCCCTGAAAAAATCATACAGGTAAAATCTATTCACACTCTTTAAGTGTGAAAACACAAAAAACATCATAACTAAACCTTCCTGCTCCCAGGTGCAGCCTCTTGAAATTCTCACTTACCCACCTGGGCTCTTGCTTTCTCCATGTAGAATTTGCCATTGAATTTCTCACCCACAGTCACAGCTGTGATTGCAACACCAACCCCGAACACACCAAACAGCACCTAGGATCGAGTAAAGCCATCAGTTTGTCTCCCTGGCCTATGGATTCATAGTTTTAAAGCAATATACATAAAGAAGATGGCAGCTCCTGTCCCTACCATCCCTCCAAAAGCATATGACCTACAGGAAGATTTGGGCAAGCAGACCAGAAGCCATATCATAGAATCAATCAGATTGGAAAAGACCTCAGAGATCATCGGGTGCAACCCTGGGTTTTATATGATTTTATTTGTTCAGTACAACATCAAAAGCAGGACCAGCACTTCAAGGGAGGTGATTCTCCCACTCTACTCCATGACTGGGAGACCCCATCTGGAGTTTTGTGTCCAGCTCTGGGACCCCCAACATCAGAGGGATGTGGAGCTGCTGGAGAGAGTCCAGAGGAGGCCATGGAGATGCTCCAGGGGCTGGAGCTCCTCTGCTCTGGAGCCAGGCTGGGAGAGCTGGGGGGGCTCACCTGGAGAAGAGAAGGATCCAGGGACACCTGAGAGCCCCTTCCAGAGCCTAAAGGGGCTCCAGGAGAGCTGGAGAGGGACTGGGGACAAGGGATGGAGGGACAGGACACAGGGAATGGCTTCCCACTGCCAGAGGGCAAGGATAGATGGGATATTGGGAAGGAATTCCTGGCTGGGAGGGTGGGCAGGCCCTGGCACAGGTTGGCCAGAGGAGCTGTGGCTGCCCCTGGATCCCTGGAAGTTCCAAGACCAGGTTGGATGGAGCTTGGAGCAACCTGGGCTGGTGGAAGGTGTCCCTGCCCCACAGCAGGGGGTGGAACAAGATGATGTTTAAGGTTCCTTCGAATCCAAACATTCTATGATTCTATAACTACACATGCACAATCACCAGTACCTCTTTTCTTTCCTCTCCCTCCTGACTGCTGTTGGAGGATGAACCCTCACAGGGCTCCAGGAGACAGAAGCACATGTTTAAATGCTCTGCTGACTCAGGATGAGCAGCACTACCAGACAAGCTCTGATGTCTCTGTGACAACCTAACACTGGGAGGTGGAAGAAGCCTGAAGTTTGATGAATAAAAGGTTGCAACCCAAACTTGCCATTCTGAGGTCAGAACACAAAATAAAAAAAAAAAAAAAAGCAGGAAGAAGGAAAACACAACCTGAGTTGCTACAGCTACCCTGGCAAGCAGGACCCTGCCCACCTGCAGGCTCAGGCTGGAGGTGGCTGGGAAGCCCATCCCATGTGTGTGGCCAGGCTCGAGAATATAACGTTGCCCTAAGACTATAAAAGGCCTATTGAATGACATTTTTCCAAGGATGATGTAAGTGGGTGGGGACACTACCAGGCCCACGATAAGCCAAGTATAACCACAGCTGAAATAAAATATTTGCATATAGATTTTTGCTCCTAAAATTCATCAGCAGCAGAGAGATAACAGCGCAGAGAGTCGATGAGGAGTCGCCGTGAGGTCGTGTTTGACTTAATGTGAGGCTTGCAGGCTTTGCTGCCAGGAGGAAAGGCTCTTTGTGTGTAGTGCAGTAAAAGCTGTGGTTGAAAACAAAGGGATAACATAGTTGCCCTAACACAGCAGCAGCATTGTCACTGTAAATCTGCTGGGCCACATATTTTATTGCATTTTCATAGCAGAAGAGGGAATTTACGATGTGATACTACAAGCTCCGCCAGCCTTCTTCTGTCAGTGGGGTACCTCTCTTAACTCATATCTAAAATATTTGCTGAGACTGAAACGTGCCTGTGAGATACAGAAAAAGCTCTTTACATCTCCAGAGAACATTATATTCATCTAGCTCAGAGCAAAAAGAAGACAAACAAATAGCTTGAGCATCTGTCTGAGGCTTGAGCAGAGAGGGGACACCTTCTGAGGGAACAAAGAGAGGGAAGCACTGCTGAGCCAAGGCTGCTCCTGGGGCTGAGGCAGGAACACAGAGGTGTTATTGCTGTTATTACCACAGACAAAACTGGTGCCAAGGCTGTATGTGAGAGCCCCACCTTCGTCATTACATTTTGGGGTAAGATTCACCCAGTGTAGACATGCTGGGCTTGAATCTCCTGTAGCCAAATACCAACAGCAGGATCAGAGCAGCACATTCATTCCTTATGGCTTAAACTAAGCTCCTCACAATCAAGAACTGATCATTTACTTTCTTTCTGGGGACCAGTTACAGAATATTTTGAATATGTTGGCCTGGAAACAAATGTTACTTAAGCATGACAGGGCCAGGTCCATTCCAAACACCAGCAAAGCCTTTTGATATAAAGGTTCAGCATTGAGAATTCCAATATTAGGAAAAGGTTCAGGTGAGACTGCAAATTTATTCTGATCACATATTAAGCAGGTTTCTGCTCACCTCAGTAAATAAAGAACTTGGAGTCAAGAAAATCTTCAGGCAAAAAGAACCAAGAAAAGGAGCTACTTGGTGCACAGTTGAGAATAAGAACAGCAACAAAACCCTAGTAGGTTGGTTTTAAATCAAGAGGGAAATAATAAGAAAAAGAACTTCCAAGGCATTTGCAGAGAGGAATATTCCACCAAGACAAAGTCATGTGTCCTTTCTTTCCCCAAAGCAGCATCACCAAGGCTGATAAATGGGATTTCAAGCCCTGGATGTTTCTTTGTATTTCCCAAGAAAGGAGTGAAAATGCTTGATGGTACGAAAAGGACAACAGGAAGATCCTCAGACAGTACAGAGCAGGACTGGGATTTCATGCCCTTGAAAAGCATCAGTGCCCCCATCCCAGAGACACAGCCCAGCCAGGGTCCTGACTGGCTGTGCAGGTTTAGGGAATGCACTGACACAACATTAAACAACAACATATGCACAGCTTTTGTAATGAGATTGGACTTTTAACCTTCTGAAACAGGGGGAAGCAACGGGGCTTTTAAAAATACCAAATAAAGCTCCGAGGTAAGGAGAAGGTCAGCCCAATGCAATTTATGAATATAAAATCAGTTGCATAGCCCAGTTCCACTTTAAAACATAAATTATGTGAAAGAATAAGAGGAAGCCAGAGGAGGAGTGAGAAAAAGAAAGCTGGCAAGGGGGAAAGAACTGCAGACAAAAGAAGAGATGGGAGAGGAGGAGGAGGGCAGAGCCCCTCAGACACCACCCCACTGCCTCCTGTGGGGCTCCAGCTCACACACCACATCAGTGACCGACTGTCACCAGCCTGGGCAAACTCTGAACACCAAAGTCTGAGGGGTGACACTGAAATGGAACCAAATGTTTGCTCTTTTATAAGGCCTGAGCTCTGAATGGCAGGTACTGTGTAGACTGATGGGCCAGGTGAGGCTGAAGTCAGACCCTCAGCTGCTATAACTGGACCTAGAGTGGATCCAAGTGATTGACACCAGTTTAATAAATCTGGTGAACCTGAAAACTATCACAGAACCACAGAACACCCCGAGCTGGGAAGGACCCACATTCATCATCAAGGCCAACTCCTGACCCTGCACAGGAGAACCCAAGAATCCCAAGATGTGCCTGAGAGCACAGGTTCAAACAGTGGCAGAGCCAAGAAGAGCTAAAGGATAGAACTAGTGCTGGGCACAAATATTCAAGATTGTCAAATTCTGGGAGAAGGTTTGATAGAAATACTGGACCAGACAGGCTCACAATGAACTCCCATCTCTGCAATCTCAGCCAATCACACAGCACCATCTACTCCAGGAGAGCATTTCCTTCACACATCAAGCACCACAGGCCATTCAATACCATTACTTGGTTCTCCACTGAACCACCTTCAGTCCTCCAGGAAAGGAGCAGTAGCCAACTCTGACCTGCTTTAAGAGGAACAGAAGAGCTCACCAGTGGGTCAACAATGCAGTCATGGGAATTTAATACATCAAGAAACATTGGAAATACACAATCTCCCTCGAAATTTGCATGGCAAGTCTCCTCTCTGGGAAAGGAAAGGGGCTGGGGGAGGCAGTTTGCCCAGCCCCTGTGGTAACACCCAGAACACACCGTGAGTCCTCACTGCCAGCCTTGCCACATCAAACACATTCCCAGCTTGGTGCCACCTCAGCAGGTGGTGTTTTCACCCAGGAAAACTCCAGTTCTCCATGACTCACGCACTCATTTTAGATACATGTACCCAAAGCCCTGCCACGGCACTCAGGGTTGGCAGCTCCTGTCACAACTGCTCCCAGCACCTGGGACTGGGGTCCCTCACCAAAAAAAAACGACTCAAGGAGGATCTGGCAGGAGAAAGGACAGAAAAATCAGCCCCGAGTCAAACACAGCTCTCCAAGAAATGCTTTTTCACTTGCAGACTGGCACTGCCTTCCTGTGACTGACCCCCACCCTCCCTCAAAGCAGCCTGAGACAGGAGCTTGTCACCCAGGGATGTTTTCCAACAATACTTCACGTCCTCCTTTACTGTCTTCTTTTTTAAGCCACTTCCAAACTCGGCTTCCCTTTTGCTCCTTACTCAGATCAGACTAATAAGAACATCACCTCAGGGAAAAGACTTGTACACAGACAGACTTCCTCTTCAGAGGATCAAACAGACCAGACTGTTCCTTTTCAAGTTTTATTAATCCTGGTTCATAATTTCCACCACATCATTAGTCATTTCCTATTATTGAATAGCTGGTAGCAGCATCATCGCTCAGTAAATAGCAAGATAACTGTGCCACCTGTGATTTCTTGGCCAATACCTCCCCACAGCCACATCTGGGGAAAAGACCATGAGGTAAAATTCAAAGCCAAACCCTGTAGACTTTTTTTGATCTGTGGCTCATTTCTTTTATTCACATCATCTGCTCGGCTGGCTACATAAACTGCTGCAGACCTTGTTTAAAAGCAGCTCCAGAAGATTAACACTCACACCAGCAGTTTGGAAATGTGGTGATTTTCACTGGAATTCCCCTTCCTGAGGCACACGGGGTCTTTGGGGAGCTTGTTGGTTATCAGGGCTTATTATGTGTTTGGTTTCCTAAGCTTTTCTTAGTTTGTCAACGTGCTTTAGGTGATTTTGACACCAAAGAGAGACAGAGAATTCAAGTGCCTTGAAACAATTTGTTTTCTATTCAGATTTTTTTTTTTTTTTGCTCCTTCCTCAATCAAGCTTATTTTTCTTAATAATATCCTTCTTCTTTCTACCATCTGGCTCAGGCAACTAATTGGGAGAGAATACCCTGGTCTTTTTAGCACAAGAACTATATACCTGAATTTCTGGAGTGTTCTCTTCATTTTTCCCATGCCAAAAGGGTCTCCACAAATAAGTTCTGGTTCAGGGTTTCCATATGGATCACTTTGTTCTGGGGAGCAGGACACACAGACGTGTTCAGCTGCAAATGGCCCAGAGGCAGCAGTTAAATGATCTGAAAGGGCTGGTCTTGACCCAGTGTCTCCTCTCTCCTTTTTCCCAGTATCCCAGGATATTTTCCAGCCCGCAGTTTCCCCCCACCCCGTGCTCTGCAGGAGAGACTCACGGCAGCTCCTTGCCAAGTTTGCAGAAGACAATGAGTCTTTCCACCATCTCCAGGGGCAGGCAGGGGATGGAGCTCCCAGTTCCCAGGACTGGGAGAGGATTTCCTCCCTTTCACTTGCCCTCATGGACACAGCCTGGTACAGGAGCAGTCACCGGGGATCATGTGTGACTCCAGCAGCCAGCGATGACTTCGGGTTTCTGCCACAGCCCTCCTGCATGACCTTAGGCAAGAAGTCACTCTCCATTAGACTTTCACAGTCCCTGTTGTTCTGAACACAGATATTGGTCATTAGAGGTCAGCTGAGTCCAGGTGAAAAGAGGTAATTAAACGCCTAATGACTAATGCATTTAACAGCCTTTTGGGGAGTGCAGACAAACTACCACAAGCTCTGTGCCTGCAGCAGTGGCTCCATTTATCAGGGTGGGAACCTGTCAGGACAGCACTGCCAGGTCTGCAGATTCCTTCCTCTCCAGTCACCGAGGAACTTTCAGGTGGAGCTTGGTAAATCCAGGAGCAGGATGATGTGACTTGGCTGCTCAGGGCTGTGGTAACAGTGACCACGAGCTGACAACACCCTCACTGAGTGTCCTGGTACCCCCTTGGCAGCCTGTAGGTCCTTGACTGTGACCTGCTGTCATTTGGTGCTTCAGTCTTCCCTACAAGAGGCAGCAAGAGCTGGCAATGCCTGTTTGCATTCACTCTGTCTGCCCACAGCATGAAGAATTAGGTTTTGTAGTCCAAGAGGCACAGCCCACCAGTTATAAATTTCTTTATACTTATTTTCCTAAATAAACATAAATATATACTGTTGATATACACACATTTATATAGAAACATAGACTGGTTTGGATGGGAAGGGACATTAAAGACCAATTCATTCCACCCCGTGCCATGGGCAGGGACACCTTCCACAATCCCAGGTTTCTCCAAGCCCTGTCCAACCCGGCCTTGGACACTTCCAGGGGTGGGGCAGCCACAGCTTCTCTGCCCAACCCGTGCCAGGGCCTCCTCACACTCTGAGTAAAGAATTTCTTCCTAACATCTAATTAGTGTCTTTCAGTTTATGATTATTGCCTTTTGTCCTCTCCCTATCTGCCCATATAAAAAGTCCATCTCCCTAATTTTAATGGCTTTTTTTATATTTTATATGCTATACATATTGTATAAAACACATCTATACTGTAAAAAGGACAAAAACCCCACTTCCCACAGGCAGCTTTCAACTCCCCTGTCTGACTGGGTGAACAGTCCATAATTACCCATTGTCTCCCTTCCTCTAACACCCAGAGCACAGGAATTGCTTCTGCCTGATATGCCCAACCACACACCCACCTGTCAAAGCCTCACTGTCTGAATCCCAGGACCACCTTTACCTTTGCCACTCCTCCCTGGACCTCCCATGCCCTCCTCAGTTTGGAGAGCACATACCTTCCCCCGGGTCACTCCTCCTCTCAGCATTCCTGGCTCCTCACAGGTGGGGAAGCAGAATTAGGGTGAGGTGGCCTCAGCTCACCTTCACCTCATCTAACTCCTCAGACACCACCACAGACTCCTCACTGTCACACAGGCAAGAGACTGAGCTCCCTTCCATTCGAACATGAGCTGATCCTCCTCCCTTACAGGAGCGCTGGAAATTAGGAAAAAACTAATTAGCAAAGCCCTAGTGTTCCTAAAGACCTCAGTCTATAAAAGTAAACACCTTGTCTTCTTAATAATAGTCATGAAATCCTGGAATCACTGACTTGACAATAATTGCTATATGGGTATAATAAATTGCTTTTGCCACCTCAAAATGAATTTTCATTAATTGGTGCTTTTGTTCTCACAGCCACCAAGCTATTTTTTTGCCCTCCTGGTGAAATTCCTGCAGTAATGATGGGGGAAGGATGTAATGGAGAATGATGGGCATCTTTATAAACAAAAGTGGTCACATGAGCCTTAGATGAGAGAAATGGGATCTGGTACAGTAACATCTCAGTATCTCAGCTAAGACAGGCAAAAGCTTGTTGATATTCTGTACAGATGATAGGATCTTTATCCTCAGATCCTATAATCCTGAGAGATGGCCAAAAGGAGAAATCATTTCCACTCACACTGAACAAATGAGAAACGAGGGCGGCGAGCGACTGATCAAACCGGAGGACTGGATACTGAGCCAGGTTTCCTGAGACCCAGATCAAGCCCCTCTTTTTTTCTAATCCCCCAGGCAGCCTCTGCCTTTGTCAGGATCCCAGTCACAAAGCTGCTGTGTAACTCCTCTGTTCCCCTCAGCACAGCAGCAGGACCCAAGGGTTTGGCTCTTACCGTGGTCATTTCAGGATCAAACCCCGACGTCCCCACTCCGACAGGTCAGCATTTCATATTCCCTTGCAGATATGAACAACGTGCCTGAATTCCAGGAAAGATCAGGCTCCCTAAAACCAACAGGGTGAAGGGAAAGGTTTGTAATGGGCTGCAATCATTTAGCAGTGCACTGAAGAGCGGCCTGGCATGGGCTACCCCTGCAGACAGCAATTCCTCCTCTAATAGCCATCCTGATAGCTGGAGCTGTCTTGGCTTTTATCAGCTGGGCAGCCCCTCGCTCTGCTCGGACCCAGATGATCAAGTGGCCTTCACAGCTGCCACCACTTCCTATTAAAAGACTACAAGAGGCCTGAGAGATTAAGGAAGGATAAAAACAAGTCCTTATCATTTGGGAAGTAATGTCACTGGTTATCTGAAGCAAGGTAATTATATCACAAGCTTAATCTGTGAGTGGCTTTTTCCTTCCAGGAGGTAGGAATAGAAAAACTTTTCACTTCATAATGAATCCTATTGAAACTCCATTTTGCCCTTGGCAAAAGGCCATTATCCAGCAGAAACATGTAATCATCCTAAAAATGCATAATGGCATGGAAAACGGACAAGTAGTTTCATGAAATATTGTTTGTAAAAGGCCTAATTTATAATGGGGATTGTTTGTGTTAGGGCCTTTTGGCATGTATGGTTAACAAGAACTTGCTGTTCTGCTGCCAGTTCGTTTAATCAAGAGGGCCTTGTGTTGGGCCCCGTCGATATGGCCCAGGAAACAATGGGAGCTTTTTCCCCCAAAACTGCCCCATGGTGATGGCAAAAGCACCCTGCTATTTCATCTGGAGTTGTTGTCCCCCTTGATAGACACCACTGCTGTCAGTGCACCCCACCCAAGCACACACACTGATGGAAAAGCAACAACATCAGGAACGATCTGGCAGCGCCACTAATTGATGGCAATGAGGCAACTGGGGCCTCTTTGTAAGGATGGGGTTGTAGGGACAGAGCTGGGCACACATGGCTCCCAATGAAACCTCTTGGTCTGCCACTCATCCATGCTCAGAGCTGGATCATGTGCAGGACAGAGCATTCCCCAAAGGGAGATCAGAAAGGCTGTGGTAAATACTCTTCAGCTCAGGAGTCAGGGTCAGAGTAGTCTTTGATACAATTCTGTACGCACAAAACGGGGGTAGAAATGGCCCCACTATAACTGGCTGTAATTTTGTCCTACATATTAACAGATAAGTAGGTGCTCCAAGTGTCCTGCCGTGCACAGGAAGGTCTCTGCTTTGTGACCTCTGCAGATACACAACAGACCTTCAGAATGCCTCCAAGCACCTCTTTTCTGTCAGGAGAAGCTCGTATTCAAGTCCTACAAACCCTTTATGGCAGATCCAGCACTCAGCACAGATACTGGGACATGGCAGCCTTATTCCAAAGCAGGAGTAAAGCTATAAATATAGGCTGAAATGTTCCTGCCCAAGACCGTGTGTAGTCATTCCCACTACAAGCAAACTCCATGACTTAGAGGCATCTCAGCATTTGCTGGGTCCAGTTGTATCCAGTGCCTAAAGGAGCTCCAGAAGAGCTGAAGAGGGACTTAGGACAAGGGGGAATGGCTTTCTACTGATAAGAGGGCAGGGTTAGATGGGATATGGGGAAGAAATTCTTTCCTGTGAGGGTGGTGAGACCGTGGCACAGGTTCCCCAGACAAGTTGTGGATGTTCCATCCCTGGAAGTGTTCCAGGCCACGCTGGATGGAGCTCTGAGCAACCTCATCTACTGGGACCCTTCATCGCAGGGAGGTTGGAACAAGATGATTTTTAAGGTCCCTTCCAATCCAAACCATTCTGTGATCCCATGTTAAATTATCCAAGAACCAGGTGGTGGGGATGGCTGGCTGCTCCTTAGCATGGCATACATGATGCTGGGCTGAGGCCTCAGAGCAGGACACGTCCCAGCAGTGGGGGACACAAGGCCACTCACCTGATGGAGAAATGCTGAGGGATTTCAGCATTCACAGGCTGCTGTGTGGGGAATTCCCTTGGAGGCAGAGCAGCACCACAGCCTTGATCCCATCTGCTGCTCAGCATTTCTGGTCCAAGCAACAGGCAGTCCAGGGGCTGCCTGGGTGGGGAAGGCAGGGTGCAGAACCAGGATCTGTCTGGATGTGGAGATCAGGGTGCAGATCCAGGATCTGCCTGGGTGGGGAGAGCAGGATGAAGATCCAGGATCTGTCTGGATGTGGAGAGCAGGGTGCAGATCCAGGGACTGCCTGGGTGGGGAGAGCAGGATGAAGATCCAGGGGCTGCCTGGCTGGGGAGAGCAGGATGAAGATCCAGGGGCTCCCTGGGTGGGGAGAGCAAGTGCAGATCCAGGATCTGTCTGGATGCGGAGATCAGGGTGCAGATCCAGGATCTGCCTGGGTGGGGAGAGCAGGATGAAGACCCAAGATCTGTCTGGATGTGGAGATCAGGGTGCAGATCCAGGATCTCCTTGGGTGGGGAGAGCAGGGTGCAGATCCAGAGGCTGCCTGGATGTGGAAAGCAAGTGCAGATCCAGGGCACAGATCTGCAGGACAAGAGGCACAACCACAGTGGGCAAAAGATGTGCTGGGGAACAAGTGCAGAGGCTGCGTGACAGCGGTGTGGAATGGGATACACCTGAATGCCAAGGAGCACACTGTGAAGGGAAAGGAGGAATTGTGGATTTCAAGATTCTAGATGCCAAGATCTAGAACTGAAAAGCTGCATCTTGTCACACCAACCAGCTATTTGCTGCCTAGATGGCAGTTGTGCCCCAAGGTCTTGGGCACAGATCAAACTTATTGTGCCTGGCACTGCACACACATTTATTTAAAGACAGTCTTTGCTACCAAGAGCTTAGAATGGACACAGAATGGTATTTTTAACAAAAGCACAATAATTGTCACAACTAAAATGAAAACAAAGCTATAATTTGGACAGCTTGACAGTGTGTGAAGGCCTTCTGTAGAGAAATGTAACTCAAAGGATTTTTCACTTTTGAGGAGATCTGTTGAATCCACAGGTATCTCCCTAAGTTACATGAAAAAAAAAGAACCCGTCTTTATTTGCTCCAAAGCTGTGTTTGTTCAGCAACTGCTGAAGAAAGACCTTCTTCCTTCCACAACCAAATAAAATGATCCCTTTGGTTATTTATAGCCCTCGTGGCCCAAAGACATCACTTGGCTCTCTACCACAAGCCCAGCCATGTGTTACTATATTAAAAAATGTGCAAATGTAATTATGGGGTACTCAAGCCAGTGTCTGCAGACAAAACCTGCCAGGAGGAAGGGACAGGAAACATGTGCCCTTCGGAGCTGCACGTGGCCTTCCCACCTCAGGACTCCACCAGGGCTGAGAGAGCAGGGATAGGGGCTGAGAAGTCACATCTGCCTTTCAGCAGGAACCAGCCTGCTGTAAATGCAAGTGAAATCCTGACCAAAAAAAAAATATCCAAAAAATCAAATTCCCTCCCTGCCAACTCCGAGAGCCGCATCATTCACGCTTGGTCACACTGCGAGCCACCCTGTCTGCCCACAGAGGGGAGTAGGGGAGGATGCAGCGGGACTTACCTCCCCTGCACAAGCCTCTTGCATCTGTCTGGGAGCTTTGCCCTCTGTGGTGAGGCAATTTCTTTCTCACTCTAAGGAAGGAGACTGAGTTATTTCCCCCCTCTCATTCTCTTCCGGGTAAAGGGCTGGTGCTCCTGGGACACAGCACTGATCTTGATGTCTTTTCTCAGCTCTTGTGCCTCTTCCCTTCCCAGTTCACAGCTCTCTTCTCTCCAGCTGCTCATTCCTGTCCCTGAGTTGGCAGCTCCTGCCCACAGCAGGACAGCAGAAGGAAAACCTGTCAGCCTTTGTGATTTAATCCAGCTGGTCCCACAGGGCTGCAAGCTCCAACATCTCCATGTAGGCTCTGCTCTTCTCCTGAGCTGGGTACCAAACCCAGGCACAAATCCTGGCCTGGGTGACTGTTCACAAGGCTTAGCAGGTTTAGGATCAGGAGATCCCCATTCTCCTGTCACCTGTATAAGCATCTCCTTGCAGCAGTGGAGGGGGAGCAGCTGAGAGATGCTCTGGAGAAGGCAAAGCTCCCACCTGATGTGCCTGGTTAAGTCTGTCCATGAGTAGATCACTTCTAATAAGTGACTCCAGGTTCACTCAGGGATGGGTGGAAACAGAGTAGAGTTAAGCTGAGACAAATCCAGGCACAGCACCACTTTCTCCAAGACCCCAGGACACCCACACAAGTAGCTGGTGAAGAGTGAAGGAATGAAACAAGAAAAAAAAACCTTTTCCTCAGGGCACAGGAGCTCTCACAGGAAACTTTTGAGAAACTTTGGGGGAGGGATAAGTCATTTGGATGATGAACTGCCCGCTGGCCTTCCAGAGTAATTTCCAATCAAACTGTCTTTAGGAGGCTTCCCTTGGAGCCAAGCACAAAATCCTCTTCTAAATACACACAGTCTCAGGGTGAAGAAGCTGGAGATACAGCCTCAGAGTATACATGTGTGTGTATATATATATATGTGTGTGTGTGTGTGTGTGTATATGTATAACCCCTGCTAATAAGGAGTTCCCAGCCAGTTGTTCACCTGCTCCTTCCTTTGCATGTCAGTCTCCTGTTTCAGTCAAACCAAAGCCCAGTTTGTCCCTTACCACTTAAACATTCATTGACAAAAAGGTGTTTACTTCCTTCCAGAAAGAAAAGCAAGAGGCAGGAGCAGTTCTCCCAACCCAGCACTGCCAAGGCAGCCACAGAGGGGCTGATAAGGGAAAGTTTTGCCCGTTTTCAGGGGATAACAACCCAGCTTTCCATACTGTCCAGCCAGAACCAAGCTCCCCTCTGCAATGCTCACTTTGTAAACCTCCTGCCAGGCTCGTTCCTTTGGGAGCTCACAATAAATCTTCAAGTCCAACATTTTGCACAGTCTGATTCTGTGATTAGTAAGATTAAAACCTTGCAATTGGAAGATGAAGCACCAGGATGTTCCCCTACCCTCGCACCATTTCTACCCAAACTTGTCCATTCCTGCTGCCTGTTTTGGGCTCTCTGATACCCTTCCACGCATCCCGCTGACGGTGCCTCGCTCCGGCAGCGCTTCCCCCCAAATTTCCTGCTCTGGCCGGAGCCGCTGGGACCTTCCCAAGGCAGTATCGGCAGTGCCACCTTCTGGCCTGCGACTCGAATCCCAGCCACCAGCCAGGTCCTGCTGCAGGAAAGGCTGGACAACCGTCCCGGCCCCTCCGAGGGCTCAGCTCGCACTGTCACGTGCCAAATCCCATGGGAAGGCGATCCCCAAGGAATGCCACCTGCACCGCTCCAGCCCAGGGGGCACTTGGGTCCTTACACTGTGTCCAACACCAGCAGTGTGCCAGGAGCCACTTCTCCCCTGCACCAAAACCAAGTGCCACTCTTTCCTCCAGCTCCACACAGACCACCTTGGGAATCCTTGCACTGTTTTCCCACACAGGAAGATGTATAATAAAGGAGGAGTTGCCAATTCCCTGCATTATATTTATAGAATCCCAGGATGGTTTGGTTTGGAAGGGACCTTAAAGACCACCTCATTCCATCCCCTGCCATAGGCAGGGACACCTTCCACTGGCCCAGGCTGATCCAAGCCCCCTCCAGCCTGGCCTTAAACACTTCCAGGGATAGGGCAACCACAGTTTCTCTGGGCAACCTGTGCCAGGGCCTCATCACCCTCACAGCCAAGAATTTCTTCCTAATATCCCATCTAAATCACCCCTCTTTAAAATGGTTCTCTCTTGCTCTATCACTATCTGCCTATGTAAAAAGTCACTGTCCCTCTTTACATTTTTTGTCCTGGTGTCCCAGGATTTAGAAATAAGTTGCACCTCTTGCCCCAAGTATCCATGTATGAGCCATGCTCCCGTATCACTTCCCTGTGTCCCGAAAGGAGCAGCCACTCTGCAAACAGCAGCAACACTACATTCACTTTAAGTGCTTATGGCTCTCACCTGGCTGGCAGAATCTCTGCAGGTACTTCACACCTTCTGCCTATCCACAGGTGCATTCCCACCCAGGAGAACCTCAGATCCATATCCTGAAGTGCTTCACCATCAGCCACAGGAGAGTGAAAAGGTTATTTCCAGGAGCATGTCTGTAGGGTGTTTGCTGGACTTGAGTATTCATGCTGTACAGCATTATTTACAGCCACACTGAAAAATGGAAGTGCTTGGTGGAGCTTCTCTGTGGGTTTTGGCCACGTGGAACAAATGTGATTTCCTGATGCTTGAATCACTCTGGCAGCATTTCAGCAATTCCAGAGCATCTCTCTACAGAAGGACTTAATGCTCATTTATTACAGGCCCCATTACACCACTGGCAGTGGCTGAAGTGGCCTTGATTTTGGCAGAAATGTCATTTACACCCACCTTATGTCCTTTTTATGGCATCCTGATCTGGTATAAAAGAGAGACAGTGTGTTGCACAGCTCCTGTTTGCATTCTGGAAGCCAGAAGTTTTCCACTGACTTTGGTGAGCTGGGAAGACAATTCAAAGAAGAGCTTTGCCTCCTCTAATACACTTGTTTTTCCCTTTCTTGCATCCATCAAGCCCTTTATAAAGGATATCAGAAAATCAGGGCAAGACAATAGAGCAGAGCTTGTGCTGGACGGGAGGGGGTGTACTCTCTGTGTGGGGGATATGTATCTACAGCACCTGGAAGAGGCTTGGGGGATTGCAGCCCATGCAGTCCTGGTGGGACACAGTGCTGGAAAATCCTGTCTGGAGAAGGCTGGTTCAAAGATGACACACTTATCTGTCCCCTGGAATGACATCATGAAATGTTCTAAAGACCTGTTTACCATTCAAACCGAAAGGGATAACATTCCTCCTGGTGCTGGTGCAAGGAGTTCAAGGACTTTTCTTCCTTCCTTCCTTCCTTCCTTCCTTCCTTCCTTCCTTCCTCTCCATTTGATTCTTCAGCCTAGAAGCTCTCCAAGGCAGGAGTTGCCTCCTACACGCACAGGCCTTGCCTGGCACAATGACTCTGATCTTCACAGAATCATGGAATATGCTGGGCTGGGTGGGACCCACAAGGACCATCCAGCCCAGCTCCTGGCCCTGCCCAGGACACCCCAACAATCCCAACCCGCCGCTCAGTGCGCTGTCCAACCCCTCCTGCAGCTCTGGCAGCCCTGGGGCCGTGCCCACTGCCCTGGGGAGCCTGTTCAGTGCCCACCACCCTCTGGGGAAGGTCCTTTCCCTGATACCTCATATCCCTAATATCTTGGCTGGCCACTGCTGTAGTACACAATAATATTTGGATGAGGAGAGTTTACACATGTGGGAAGTCCCACTGGCTTCTAGGAGAAGTCTCCTGACTTAGCCTGGGAACTGGGATTGGGAGATGTTATCATAACAAAACACAGCCTTTATCTCCCACTGGGAAATCTTCCAACTTCCATTTTTTTGAACCTTATCCATCCCTTTGTAAAATACATCTAATTTAAAAAATCAAGAACTTCCCAAACTGAACTCACTATTCTAAATATGATTTTAAAATTTGTGTACAATTTTGGGGATAAATGGGCAGAATTCCAATCTACCTATCACCACTGCAATTAAAGTGATTTTTCCATCTGAATATATCCCTGACATGGAAATAAATTACACTATCACTGTATAAAGCTGTTTTGATAGATCAGTTCCCTCACTGAGCATATTTTATACTCATCAAAACTATTTATACATCCTCACATAACAGAGCTATTCTAGGAATTTCAAATCTGAATAACAATATTAGTCATTCCTGAAAGAACAAACACATGCACTATCCTTAACAGTGCAAAGTACAAATCCCTACAAAGAAAATGCTTCCCATTTCTGCCTGCTCTTGTGCACACATGCACATCCCCACATGCCTGCATGGATCATGCACCCAGAGATCCCACTGCACCCACCTGAAGGGCAAAGGGAAGCAGCTTCAGGCTATTTTTAAGCGTTCAGGCTCTAAACATGCACCAAATCCAAAGTCCTCAACATATGCCTCTAAGAGCTTTGGGAAAATCCAGCTTAGGGGAATTAGGTACTCGGATCTAATTGAAGTTCAGCATGATATGGACACCCAAGTCCTTGAAGCTCCTTTGGAAACTCCTGTCTTATCCAATCCTGGGTTCATTTTCCAGCTGAGAAATACCTTAGTAATGGTACACTTAACACTCCACAGCCATTTGACCTATTTTACTAATGTGTTTGGGAAGGAGGTTAATTAACAGTGGATAGCCATATCCTTAAGCTTAATTTTTCCAACAACCCTGCTCATAAAAGGAAAAATTGAGTACATATTAAAGGAAGCAAGCAATTAAGTTGCACAAATAGTGAGCTCATTGAACTGCAGCTGACTTCTATCATGTCAAAGAACAACTAAACACAGAAGCAATGAAAAGATTGTTGCCACGACCGCCACTGAGAACTGCCTGGCAATAAAGATGAATAACTTCCTACTTGAAGATTACTGATTAAAGCTCTTAGAAACCAAAAGGTTGGACATGGGCATATCTGGAGCAAAATATTTCAAGGCATGTTTGGCAGATTCTGTAACGTATTTACAGTGGATTTAAAGCAAAGATTTAAATAACTCCAGTAAACTCTGCTTTAAGCAGCCTTTAAAATCACGGCGGTTCCAAACATCACAAGTACAGGGGTAACTGGTTCATACTGGTGCCTTGGAGAAGGAGCTACCCCTGCTGTTTCCTACAGACAGAGGTGGGGAAATGGGAGGCTGAGTATTCATAGGCCTGAGCACTCTGTGGGAGGGAACTGGGCTTGGATGGATGAATCACAGAATCCAGAATGGATAAGGTTGGAAAGGACCACCGGAGGTCACCTCATTCAACCTCCCTGCTCAAGCAGGGCCCCCCAGTGCATGTCACCCAGGACTGTGTCCAGGTGGCTTTGGAATACCTCCAGGGAGGAGACTCCACGACATCTCTGGGCAGCCTGTTCCAGTGCTCAAGCACCTCAGTGGTGTGTAGAAGACATCGGGCCAGCACTGGATGGACCATCTCCACCCAGTTCCATGGCAGAATTTAATATCAACCCTAAGCACAGGGCAACACAAAGATGTGCAGCCCTAGATCCTCATGCAGAGATGTAACTCAGCTGAAGAAAATTCTGCTCCACAATCCATATAGATGCAGTTAACCAAGATCAGGAAGACTGCCCTCATTTCTCTAGTAGCCAAACCAACATGATCAGGAACCTAGGAGCAAAATTCCTCTGCTTCAGAGACATTTTCCCCCCTCCCCATTTCTTGCTATGCTTCCTTGGAGTGGTTCCCCAGAAAGGAACTTTGGTTGCTTGAAAACCAGTTTTGGGTTCAGTGCTGCCATTGCACAGTGTGTCCCTGATGGAAGTGCTTAGCTGGGTGTTTCTGCTTCCTCTGACCCACCAAGGCTGTGATAGCCAAAATCCAGTACCCTGCAACAACCACTGGGAGAGCTTCTCCATTAGTACATCAGCAAATGTCCCATTTTGGTAAGTTTTAAAGGAAAAAAAAAAGGCAGACCAGCCAATTCAGGAGAGAGAACTGGTTGGGAAGAATGTGTTTGCCCCAGAGATCTCCTAGGTCGTGCCCATGAGGGGGAGCTGAGCAGCACGGGGATATTCCTCTTCCTCTACAGCACAAATTCCAGCAACACCACTTAGAATTTTCAGCCCTTTCAGGTTTTCACGTGGGAGTCCAGGCCGCTCACAAGAAAATCTAAATGCAATGACAGCACCTGTGCTTTTCCTTGGGACGTCCCGCAGAATTCCACCAACTGTGGCAACCTCCTTTTCCTGGATTCCCTGCAGCCCGGTCTGAAAGCCACTGGCCCAGGCAGATGTCAGAGACAGGAGAGAGCCATCAAGCACAAGTGTTGGGCTCCAGTGGTGGAATGAGGGCAATGAACTGTGCAGAAATGCAGGGGAAGGGCCTGGAAAGGCACTTTGGCCAGGAACTGACAGTGAGAACGTTCAGGCAGAAGACTCAGGAAAATTTTATTCAGATATGTTCTGATTATTCGCCGTCTGTGACTAAATCAGAGGCACCTGCAAAAGCAATACAGTGACAATCTACCAAGCAGAAAAGCTGCTTCATCCCGAGCCCAGGGACAACTGGCTTTGTCTAGAAAAGACACTTCATTTCAGGCAGAGAATCTACATGCAGTTCCCTGGTAAATGGCTTTAAATATGATTGTTACACTCTTAGCCCTCACTTCAAAATATTTCTATATAATGGCATGAATTTTGAGCTCACATTTTAAAATACTGGATCCAAAACCCAACGAGGAATCCATGGGCTCAAACAACAATCAGCCTATTGGCTTTGAAGTGCTTGAGCTTTATTTGTCTCACACACCTCCCCTCACTAACCCCTCAGAGTCAACTGGAATCTTCTCCTGAGTTAAGGAGCTTTTGGTGCAAATATCTTCCTATTTCCAATCCCTGCATGCTCAGGGAAGTAAGACTTGCTCTTATAGTTCTTTTTAACCTGACTTGGAAATAAATGTCATGGAAAAAGTCCTCCATTTCCACCTACTTGCTCCTCTGACTTGTGTCTTTTGGCCCTTGAAACTCTTCTGAATCCACTTTCCCTGCAGTGAATCACGTGAGGAAGTAAAAATCTTAATTGTAACACGAAAGTTAAACAGCAAGACATGACTTCACTGGAGTGGAGATAAAGAGGCAAAGGATTTCTGGATGAGGTGAAAATCCTCATCTTAATTCACAGGACTTCTTGGGTTTGATGCAACACAAGCACATGTGAGCACAGGGAGGTGGGGGGTTTAATGTTTTTATTTTAGTGCCTTTCCTGCAGCCCTGAGCTTTGGGCACACACAGCTACACTCACACCAAGTGACTAAATACAAAGCACAGGAACTAAACCTCACTGGTGATCCAGACCAGGTGAGACTCGCAAATCTTACCTGGAGGAAGGTAACAAGAAGCATTTCCCCAGCCAAGGATTGTCTCATTAGCAGGAGGGTGATAGTGAGCCCTGGCAACATGAAAGAGGGGGAAGATAAAAGGACAGTAGTGGGAAGTACAGGAACTCGAATTACATTCGCAGCAGGAAAAAGTGACCCAAGTGGTTTGCAGGGAAGAGCACGTGTCACACGTTCCATCTCTGCCCAACACCTACCCTGGCTCAAGCTCCAGGTTTTCCTGTCTCTAATTTCAAAAATACCCAATAATGGCAAATATCTTAGAAATTACATGGCCCCTGACTGTCCCTTCTAACCCTATGATCTATGAATCCTCCCTACATTTATGGGGAGGAAGCAGTTTTTCAGCAGTTAAGTCTTTTTCTGATAAGGTTAATTTACAGTGTCCCCTCACTAAATGCATTAAGTTGTTCTGAAAAAAAAATCAACTTTGCATTTAGCATTCACATTCACTGGTCAGTGAGTATTTGGGGCAAAAAAATAACTGGCAAAGGCATTTCCTATGAGTGGATGTTTAAAAAGGTAAATAGCTGTGGTATTTTGACCAGCTTTTGAATTTTCTTTCTCATAAATAGTTTAGCCTAAACATTTCAAATACACCTTATATTTGTGGGGTTTTTTTCTGTATATTTAAGCTCATCCCTTTCTCTCAGGTCTGCAATCTTAAATTTTATTCCTATTTGTCAATACATTAAATTGCATTTTCCTATTCAGCACTTGGCTTTGTTCTTGCCAGGCTATTGGAGCAAACCAATTCCCTGGAATATACCCACTGTGACAAGAAGAGCTGGGAGAAAACAAAAGGCATTCCTGAACATCACATGCACAGGGACAAGCCCAGTTTTCCTGGGAAAATTCACAGCATCTCAGACCTTTTCATTTTGTGTGTCCTAAGTGCTTGAATTGCCACTTCTGTGTAGATTAAAACATGTTAGACTGATAGAGAAGGCAGGAAAGCCAACAACACTAAACAAAACATAGTTCTGAAGGATGTTTTCATGCTCCTTAAATCAAGGCTTTCAGGGCTGCTCTCATAGACTCAGCTTTTCATCCCTTACTTGTTTGACAGTGTTGTAAAATCTCCTTGGAACAGATAAAGACTCAAAAGAGAACCATAAAAATTTGACATTAAAATAAAGGAAAGGAAAAAGCAGCCCATACTGCTTTGACCAATTGAGTTGACATGAGCAGCTTTTCTGGAGACCCTGCAGGATGATGGAAGCCCTGCAAGGCAGACAAGGACACATCTCAGCCACTGGCAGTCCAGCAACAGGTTACTGCTGGTGCTGAAGTTGCAGCTAAAGGTTCCAGCCAAGGCTCAGGGTTTGGGGCTAAGGTGCAGACTATTTCAAACTCTTTCAAACAATTTGATGAAATCAAGAAAGATGAGGAGAGGTCTCTCAGGTGTTCAGCACCCACCCGATGACAAAGCCTGTCCAAAGGCCACAGGAATGGCAGAGCTACTTTTGTGGTTCCTCCTGAGGAGGTTTAAATCAACGGCATCTGCAGAACTAACACATGGAAATGGAAATTATTTTATGGCTGAAAAGGCTAATTCCATGCTGGGGTAATATGGCATGAGTGGGTTCCCAGCAGATAAGGGCTCTACAAGAACAGGAAGGAATTTTGCAGATGGAAGAACTTCTGCTGCTGTTTTGCCTAAAATTAAACTTCAGTTCGAAGATTTGGATTTCTGATGGAGATGTAAACTTGATCTTGTTGTTTTCCATGTAACAGTCCTCTTACTAGGGAAAAGAAAAATGAGGCAACACAGCTTAGCCTATGGAAGAAAATCACACCCTTCTGAAAGCTGTGTCTGACTCCTTAGCACTGGAAAACTCAGTGGCAGAAGTTCTGCATGTGGAGCAAGCCCCTTATCCAGCTAATTCAGGCAGAATCTGTAGCAGCAGATGAAAATTTTTTTTAAAATGGAATTTGAACTATTTTTATATAATCATCCAGCACACCAACATTCCTGGCAAACAAAGGCCACCAATACTACCTTTCTCCCCAACTGGCTCTTGGAGAGGGATGAGAAAAGAGAGACTCCATGTGTTGGTGCTTCCTACCTCCAGGAAAACAGAATGGGAAGAATCTGCTTGTCACACCAGGAATTGAGAAAGGGGTGGGTAAAAGTCAAATCCATGCCATACTGAAAAGGAACCCTTTTTGGTATAGACATTATCCTGGGCTCATTATGAGGAGCTGTGAACTCAGTTTGAACACTGTGTTGGGAGTTTCTGCAGGAGTGGGGGAAATCGAAGGGGGGAAAGGATATTAAATATACAGGATTATGATAATAAACAATAAGGTTGTTTTAATGCTATTCTAGCATTTTTTTTTTCAAAATCCATATGAAAAATACATGCACATGAGGAATTCAGGGTTAGATTTCTTCTCTCTGCACTCCTTGCCTGCAGCTGCTCCGTTTCTCCGGGCCTGCCCTGTCTGCAGAGCAACGTGAAGTTGGGAGTAGTTTATCTTCAGAGCTGTTTGGCTGGTTTGTTTGTGTTTAGCTGAAGTTCTGATCCTCTCTGGTTAGCGTCTTTCACTGGTAATTACAGGCAGTGTACCGTGAAAAGGTTAGTTTGGTCAGTGGAGCAGAGGGTGGGGCGGGGGGAGAGGGTTAGGAGAGTTTATCAACTGATCAGAGATGCCTTGTTGGCGCTCATCCTTTGTAAACAATAAGAAATGTCAGCGTGGCTGGTTGCTGTCACTGCTGACAGTATAAAGAGCAGAGAGTGGAGCATTCTTTTGGAAAGCTGGTTTACTGGGAGAGGAAACCAGGCTATGGGATGAAGGCACTTGGTGGATATCCGAGTACCTTGGGAAAAGAGAGGAGTTTGGGCTTCTCACTCAGCAACCTAATGAAAACTAGACAAATAGTCCTGCATTTAATATATAGTTTCCACCAATTCATGCTTCTTTTGTTAGGAACAATTCCAGTCTGTATTGGAAAGGGTCGGTTAAATATAAAGAAATCATTTCACATTGACAAGCAAGTTTCAGATTAGGAAGCCAGGGGAAGTTTATGAAAGAAAAGAGAGCTGCCTTTGGATAGGTAAATTTCCATTCCCTGACCTCACATTCCTTCAACTTTGCAACAAAAAGCGGGAAAAAAATCTGGTGTCTGAACAAATGGTCAAATGGTAATCAGAAAAACTAAATAAGCATCTGTGTTATGAAATGCTGGGATGCAAACAGCCACAAGCAAACCAGAAACTTTGAAGGGTCTGTGAAAGAACTGCAGCAGAAAGAGGAGCAACATGAAACAATTTACAAACACAAAGCTATACCTGCAGGCAAACATTTATCTAAAGGAACAGAACGTTCTGCTATTTGGAATCTCATAGGAGAATGCATCCTGTAAAAACACAGATACTTTTCCAAGATTTCACTGGATCAGTAAACCCAACCCACCGTGTTATGCAGCATTTCTAATATGTGGCCGATGTTCCTGAACTAAAATAAAACCTAACGTAAAATAAAGGCAGATTTCCTCCAAGAAAACAAATCACACGTGTTGAATTGTAATAAACAACATCCTGTCAAAACAGTGTTATTTAAAACAACTGACAACACTCCATATTCACTGCTGCTTTGACACACAAAGTACTGAATGGATTTTGAGAGTTATCAGTCCATCAGTCACCCTGGGAGATTTATTGCACTCCAGTCAAATAAAACTCACAGAACTGTTTAACTCTTGATCTTCTTGACTCTGGCCAAGGAAAAAAAGAGGGAAATTAGTCTGGGAAAACAGGTAGGCTCTCTGAAGCAGAACTTTAGCTGGTGTTAACTGACACAACTCCACTCCTACATCCAAAGAAACAGTCCATAGGGATAGTCCACATCCACTTACAGTCCACAGAGGTGGCACTGCCACATAAAACCACATGATAAATATATTCAAACACCAAAACCACAGACATTTAGAGACACAGAGGTGGTAACATTCTGAAGATTTAGTGATTTTTAACTCCAGGCTTGGGATGCCTGGTTCCAGAGAGACCTTCCTCTGGCAACCACAGCCCTGGCAGGTGCCCTGAACTGGGCAACAACATTGTTGTGTTTCACCTTTCCCGTGTTCCACTGTGAAAATGATGTGTGGTGGCTGTAAAGGAATTCCAGCAGCCTGGAATCTCCCCCTTTTATTCAGAAACACAGTTCTGGGTCACAACAATAAAGAGTGGATTTAAATCCAGACACAGATGAGGCCTCTAAGCTTCCAGTGACACTGGTTTAGACCACTGGAGTCAGGAAGTATGTCATGAGCTTCACTGGGCACAAGATCAGGCCATACCTCTCATACCTAAAACTGCTTTATTTCCAGGGAAATCCCACAGCCAGTGAAATCAGCAGGAGTTTCACCTAAAAGCTTCACAACTCATTTTAGATCTTTTTTCCTCAATGATAATCTCAAAACAAAGCCAGCATTATCAGTGACCTTGTCCTACATAGGGGTAAGTGGAACTCTAAATATTTCTTTTCCCTTTTTCTTTTTTAATTGCAATGTAACAAAAGGGACTCTTGCTGTTTGGATTACTTTTCATGAAGCAAACCCACAGACCCAGCCTTAAGAAACGATTGTTCTCAGACTGCTTTCTGAACTAACAAATAGTAAAAATAAAGTAAAATAAAATAAAAAAGCTTTGCCCGTCATGGGAGTTGGTCAATAAAACGCAACAGTGTTTATTACAACATTTAAAGTCTGTGATTAAGAACACCAAAAGGCCCAAACTAGAAAGAGTTTTAGCCTGTAATTTCCCTACAGTCCTGGTCTGTACTTCCTTATGAGTTCGCTCAGCAGGGCTTTTCTTCCATGTCCATCATCAGCTTGTAATTACTGCCCCTCTCAAAGCCCTGCCAGATGCGCTCTTTAGAACTCGCCATGCCGCTTGTTTAGGAGAGAGCGAGCTGTAACATTACTCTGCACACAGAGACCTATCTGGTCCCAGTCAAAGAGCCATCGCCTTCCCCCCCTCTCCCCACCCTTCCTCACTCTCCCTGTTTCCCTGGACAAGCCCCTCTGTTTGAGCTTCCCCCTTGGAATGGGCCCGGCATGGGGGATATGCTGGACCTCGGCATGGGGAGGCTGAACTGATCCCTCCCTGTGCACCCCTTGGAGAGGGCGAGTGGGAACGGGGCAGAGAGACCCCAACTACTGGGGACACTTCCCCTCTTTCTCCCACTTCCTTCCTCCTCTCCGAGCCTGTTTCTTCCTTTGGATTGAGGTTTGAGGACTGGATCTCCCACGGCAGAGAGAGGATAAACATGCGTGGAGAGGTGGAGGCGAGAGGGAATAACCCCGAGTTCATCCCCTTAGAGGCGCTCAGCCTTAGATATCTGGGAAGGCCAAGACAGTGCTTCTATCAGTAGTTAATGAGGCAGGACTTGCAACAGATAGCCACTTTTAACTTACAAAAGCTTTTAGATGTCTCTGTTTACTTTGATCCATTTCAGTTCATTTGAGCCTTTTTTCTTTCCCTTTTTTTCCCTCCAAACCTTCCCCCCTCCCCGCAGCCACCACAGATAAACTACCTTTCCCCCTTCTCCCCCCACCCTTAACTCAAACAATAGTATCATTTACCAACTTTTATACTTAACAAGTTTGAAGATCTTTAGTCAAGTTCTGCTACAATGGCATAAAGAAAAAAACATGGCTCTTGAGAGCACCATCATAAAGAGAGAGGGAGGGGAATTCGGCTGCAGAGACGTAATTAAAAAATCCGACTGCCGAAAGATAAATGAAAGGAAGGGGGGGTGGGAATAACAGGAAAGGCTGCATTTTCAGGAGAGATTTAAAGTTATTTGTTCCTGATTGGGGGAACTGCTCATTCTTTTATCCCTTGTTATTTTATCCATGTGATGCCAAAAGAACTTTCTTTGTTAAAATGTTCTCAGAACGGATAAAACTAATTTGCTGGAATGTGAAATAATCCAGAAAGTAAGAGGACTGTGCCTAATGTTCACAGACTGAGAATGGCAAATTAACCGGCCACGGTTTCCAGTCCCTGGGGCACAGGGCTGGAATGTAAAGCTTCCGAAGAGAGCCCTGGTGCTAATGGATTTGCATGAAACTCGGCATGCTAATGGAGATTGTCTCTTGTAATGAGCTTTTAATTAGGTCTGCTTGGTGCTTGACCTTCTTGTAATATGGGGCCACTCCTCAGATGACAGCATTTCTAACCCACAGGTGTGGAAAAACAGAGCCTGTAAACAGACAGGATCTCCCTCCCCAGCATTCCCCAATTCTTTCCCTCAGGTTGCTCTCTTCTTCATCAGTCATTAGTCCTTCCCTCCTGTGAACAGACTTGCTTCCTTGATTATTATTTTGAAAGAGATTTTAAGTCAGCTGTTTTTATTTTCTTCTCTCTTTAAATACTCCCACTTAACTGGGAAACAAAACCAGCCACAGGAAGCTGATGTTGTAAGTACACATGGGCAGCCACAGCATGGCACAAGGATGGCTCATGGATTCTGAGAATTCCCTGGATTCCCACTGTCCTTCCAGAAAATAAATGTGGGCAAAAGCCCTTCTTTGCTAAACAGGAGGCTGAAACAGCCAACTCTACACTGACACATGAGCCCAATTACCAAGGCTGCACCACCATCAAGTAGCCCTGGACACAAGTATATGTATTTTTGTGTTCTCATATTCCACCAGAAAGGATTTCTTGCCCCTTGCTGTGGCTCTCTGAGTCACCACTCCTGCCTTTCATGCTCACAGGGTGCCCTTCAAACGCTGCCAAGATGTGGTAACGTGCTGGAAGGCAGTGCCTTTTGGGAACTGTGTGAATCACTCCTCACAGCACCAAACTCTCACAGTGGAGAGGCTACCAGCAGCCCAACTGCTCCAAAGCCTCTCCCAGACCTTACAAATCTGGCTGTGAACCATCTGAACATGTAGCTAAAGAACGAGTAAATACAAATCCTCATCTCGCAGCAGCCTCTGCCTGTCCCCCTCTTTAGGAACACAACCAGCAGGCAACCTCAGAGGATACATATTCATGGATTCATAGAGTGTGAGGCCAGAAGAAACCATTAGATCATCCAGTGTGATTTCCTATATATCACAGGTCATTAACTTTCACTGGGTTACCCCTGTGCTGAACCCAATAACTCGTGTTCGAGCGGGTGCCGCTCGTCGCCGCCTGACACGAACCTCCCTCCGAGGCAGCGAGTCTTGACATGGCAACATCAGAAGATGGACAATCTATCAGGCCTTTTGCTACAACCTTCAGGTTCTTTAATTATTAAACACCCTTTTTATTAAAAAAGGTCTCATTTTCAGCTTCCAGCCAGCAGGCTTCTCCTGTAAATTTCTCCAATGCCATTTCTCCAGTAAATTAAAAAATGCTGCAAGTGTTTTGTATCTGTGAAGGTATTTGTACTTTGAGCTAATTTACCATCAGTCTTACTTGGAGAAGATGATCTAATTCAAATTAGGAAATCCTTGCTTAATTTATACCTGCTGGGAAAGATTCTCCTAGCAATGAAAGTGAAAAGGCTCTGAGGAACAAAATCTGCCAAATTCCATAATGGAGGAAGGTTATTGAAGCCACTTCAGATACCTCCATCAGACACATCTACCTCGGAGCGTGTCAGGGAAACAAATTAAATGGATAATTTAGGGAACACGTAGCCTGAGCTGGTGTAGGACACAATGTTTGGAAGAGACTGAAACACCTTCATTCTCTTCAGTCATTAGTTTGGGACTTAGACACATAGCTGGGCTGTAAACAACTTATGTTGACATCCCCATGTGGACCCTTGTCACTGTTAACATGCAAGTAAAAATTCCATCTGTCCATACCAATCTAATTCATACCAAACTGAATAAAAGCTCTTTTCCTCTTCAACCTTACACAGAAAGGTAGAAAACTCTGAAGTGACTTCCTAAATACCCTGACTCTATCCAAAATAGCTCTTAAAAGCCTTATTACTGCCACAATATGAAGTTTCCCTTCTTTCCTGGAGCAAAAGCTTCTGATGGAAAATCTGAAACTGAATATTATAATCTAAGCAGAATTCAGATGCTCCTCTTGGCAAATGCTGCGCATGAAGATAAAGGACAAGCATAAGACAAGTTTGTCTTTGTGGAATGAGTCATGGGAAGATCAGTTGTCAAGGCCTACAACTCATTTGGTTCTTCTTACAGATGGTTTTACAATTAAGAAGAGTGACTTGAGTGTCACGTGGGAAAAAGAGTGTTCCCTCAGGATTCATCCATTAACTCTGACAGCAGGACCCCAAACCCCACATCAGAGCATGTTCCTTGCCTGTTGACAATACAATAAAGAATGACTATTTACCATATGGTAATTATAGTTCAAGATGTGTTGTCCACATGGATTCTCCTTTTGCTTCTCATGTATCTATGCAGGCAGTTGAGGTCTCCTGGATAGCAGTTCCTACAGAAACATCCTTATGGGTGGATTTGTATTTCTTGTGTCTTCAGACAAGCTACCATGACCACAAAATACTTGGTGAATGCCCCAGGGCCGGGAAAAGGTCAAAGAGAACAAGCCATATTTGAATCCTAGTGAGATATCCTTATGGATAACTGGAGGTACTTCCTGTAAAGTGGATGAATGAGCAGATGAAAGGCAGTATCTTCCTCCCAGCTCAGTAATGAGGTCCTGGGGAGGAGTGCTGAAAAGCCACAGAAAGTTGTTGAGATATTCAAAACCCAGGAGGGGACAGTAAATCTTCTTTCTTTATGGATGAAAAAACAGCAGGAATGAAGGAAAGGAAAGGTGTCCTGACTGTAAATTCCAAGGACATCTCCTCTGGATCTATAAGTTATGATAGAAGCTACAGAGGTGAGATCCAGGAGAAGCTGTGGAAAGATTTTATGCCTATCACATTGCTAAGAGTTCCTGTACAATTAAGGAACTTTTTCTTCTCTTCCCCAGTGATTCCAAATCCCAAATACATTCCTCTGCACACTTCCAAGTGTTACAATGGCTGCAAAACGTTCTTCTCGAGTTTGTTGCAGCTTGGATGTTTGATATGACACATCTGAATGTTTTCAAATTGACAAATGATGCAAAGTGGAGTTTTTCTACCAGAATTTTCCTCCCCAGATGGTCTAAGCCCTGGTGAAGTGAGCAGCAATGCTCCTTGGAAGTCTGACAGGTGACATCTACTCTAGATACACACAGTAGCCAAAATCAAGGTTCTGTACTGGAAAGATATGATTGCTCCTATTTTCCCATAGGCCACATAGACAGGATCTAAACTGCATAATCCAGGTAAATAAAATGTTTGTGTCTCACCTATCTATTTTATTAAACTTGGTCCTGTATCTCTGATGTTTCACACTTCCAGCAACAGTAAGTGATGTAGTTACTACTTGAATACCTAAGGTGGAAATCTGTTAATGTGTTGGACAGGAATTCGGGATGAGTCTCAATAAAATGTCTTCCTTGTGAGAAAAAAAAACCAAACAACAAAGCAACAAGACGAAGGAGACGCACCATCAGTGACTTTCCCTCTCCCCTTCCTTGTTATTTCTTAGAAGAAATCAGAATTACTGGACAACTGAAAAAGAGAACATTGGAAGGGTAACAAGTTAAAAAAGGTCTCATGAGCATGGTCAGAATTCAAGAAAATCTCAGAAGAAAAAAATTTGCAGGTAAGTCCTTTTGAAGCCTTTTATTGGCCTTTTGAACAGGGGTGTGAAAATATTGAGCATTCCTTCATTCTCCAAAGGCTCATTACCATTCCAGCAGGTATCCTCAAACATTTTGAATCTGCCTCCTAGATGGAAACAGCAGATGACCACGGGCCTGGAGAGAAAATTGCATGCATTTATCTTCAAGGCACACTGTTCCAACCTTTCCAGCTAAAGGAGAATATTTTGTGCACTTCAAGAACAGGCTCACTTTGCTTCAGTGAAATTAGCGACTTCCTGGATAAAGTGTGGAATGGAAACAGTGCAAAGGGAGATAAAAAGTGCAGCCCTGCTATGGTGACATCACATCCTCAGCATTAGATGGATCATCACTTTTTGCAGCTCAGGAAATCAATACTGTTTTGGCTAAAACAGACTCTCCAAATCTTCACAGAATGTTCTTGTGCCAGCATTCTGAAATAGGAGGAATTGGAGGGAATGTGGATAGCATTTCCAGTCTCCACAGGGAGAAGTTTCCAGCCTCCACTGGTGAAAGAGGCCAGGATACAACCAGCTAAAAGTTTAGTCCCTAAACAAAAGTGGTATTTTCTTTTACCTCCAATTGCAAATACAGGTGTATCTAGAAACTTTTATTTCAAGATTATTGACCATATTGCCTAGTTTCTCAAGCTGAACTTCTTTATTGAGTGACCTTAGAGAGACTTTCTGCCCTAGAAAGGTGACAAACTTAAGAGTTGATTTTAAGGCCTAATTTGACTTTAATTAACATTGACTTTAAATTGCCTTCTTACCCCTGGGATTAGACCTTGCTCTCCTCAAATACAGGACTGGGTGTGAGTTTGACTGTCCAGTGGATGTTTGCATGGACAGCACACTCAGGTGGGAGCTTGAGAACTGCCACACGGGCTCAGGGAAGAATCAATAGCCTATTCCCAGGAATAATATTAAGGAGACATCCAGAAAGAAGGAAGAACAGGACAATTATTTATGATACTTGCCTGAAAACTGCTCAGCTCCAGCTCTGCTCAGCCTGGTGGATTTCATGATTCTTCTGTTTAGAAACACTTCATAGATCTCTCTTCCACCTACTTGGACAATCTCTCTCCTATCTATTTTTGCATCTATCTACACATCCTTTAATGAGGAGCTCCAGAGATGCCCCACCCAACTCTCCTGTCTGGTTGGAACAGGACCCCCAGTAGCTGAATTAGATCCCATTGCCCTCCAGCTCTCCAACTGATCCATGAGCAGTTGATGCCTATGGATTCTCCCTGAATCAGTCAGTGTTGGCAGCTTTTCCAGCCACCATCCCAGCCCTATTCTTCTCTGAAGGTTCCTGAGGAAAAGGCAAGAAGCTGTGTCAGGGCAGGGTTAGGTGGGATCTCAGGGAAAGGTTCTTCCCCCAGAGGGTGGTGGGCACTGAACAGGCTCCCCAGGGCAGTGGGCACGGCCCCAGGGCTGCCAGAGCTCCAGGAGGGGTTGGATGATCCTCTGAGAGACAGGGGGGGATTGTTGGGGTGTCCTGGGCAGGGCAAGGAGCTGGATTTGATTACCCTTGGGGGTCCTTCCCAGTTTAGGATATTCTATGATTCTGTGATTTCCAGATGAGGGTCCAGAGTTGTACACCACACCAGTCAAGGGGGCAATAAATTGATTTATGGAACAGCATAACGATCTTCTCCTTCCATCCCCACTACCTTCCTGATATATTACTTGGTGCGTTTGGAGTGCCATCACCCACTGAACTGACATTGTCACAGAAGTATCCAAGAGAACTAGTGACCATTGCATCTTTCTCCTGGGTGGCAGTGGGGAGCTTAAAGCTCCTCCCTTCATATTCGAAGCCCAGATCCCACCACCCACTGTGCTTCCATCCACAGGTAGGTCTGTTGAATTTCACCCTCGATTTTGTTGACCAGTCACTCACATTTGCCAAGCTCTCTTACATTCTTTCCCTATCCATCAACACCTTTATTCCCCTGACTAAATCCTGCCTCACCACCAGATTTTCTCACTGTTTTTCCTCTCCTCCCCTGACCACTTAGGAGTGCATTGAACAGCACAGGCCCCAGCTCAGGAATCCACTTCCCTCCCTGCAAGATCTGATCGTTCATTTCTCTGTATCCTGTTGTTTTAACTTGGTTATTTATCAATGCAAGGAGCTCCCCTCCTATCCCATGGATACTGAGTTTCATAAAAAGCCTTCTGTGGGGAATTTTACATACAGTCTTTTGGAATTCTCAAGCAGATTATATCCATCAAATCACCCTTATTCACTTGTTCCTCGATCCCTTCAAAGAACTCCAAGATAGGACTTCCCCTCACAGGTACCATGTTGATTCTTCCCAAGTGAATAATATTTATGCATATGTCCACTATCTTTTCTAATTTTTTCCATACAAACATCTTTATTGCACTTCTGGAGTTCTCTGGATCCTGAATAAAGCCTTTGAAAAAGTGGTGTTACATTTGACTCTCTCTCTGTTGGAAAAGACTGGCAAAGCTGGAAGCTACAAGGCACAAGTGACCTATGGAGCAGCTCTTTAGAGACAATCCTGTCTTTACAGGCCACAGAAATGGTCAGAACTCGACCAAAACTGCTCAGCTCAGGCACCAGAGGTCTTAATTGCCATGATTGCTATTGCTCTCTACACGGTAACTTTATTTACAAGCTTTGCAAACATCCAAAACAGTAAACCCACAGCCCTACCCAGACACTGCCACTTTACACCCCAAACGGTTTCGATTTTGCAAAAGCAAACAATGAGGGCTTTGTTTGAGAAAAACACCAGCAAAGCAACAAATAAACAAGACGAAGATAGACCCTGGGGACAAACAGTTCAGCTTGGGGCATTTACAGGGTGGTTTCACTTATCAAGGCCAAGTGATCCTGGTGAGCAGGGCAGGGAATCTTCCCACAGCCACCTCAGAGAGGGTGGCCACCAAGCCCCCGACAACCCCGTCCTCATCATTTCCTAGCCCAGGTGCTCAAAACAGTCATTCCCCCTCCAAAATCAGGGGTTTTCCTGGGGTTTTGGACACCTCCTGCTGTCTCATTCACTGCCCTCCCTGTGACTCTGGTTCCAACACCCTCGTGTTCCTTCCACATCTGCCAGATGTTTTCCAGGAACTGCATCTTCCCTGCCTCACTCTGTCCCTACTTTTACCCTTTTCATCCCCAAACCTAAACTACCTCATCCATTTACTTTAGTGCTTCCCAATTAGTTCATCTCCTCGGGGTAGAGACTCTTTTCCCCTGGGCTCCCCACATTTTAATTGCTGACACTTAACATGAATTCACTTTCTTTTATGTGCATTAGTGGTGAAGGGTCAACCTATAATCACTATTTTACACATGACACTTAATCAGAGAGGATCTAAGTCACTGGGGCTCACAGAAACAATCTGTCACAGCAGAAAAGTGAACCCATGGCTCCCAGGTCTGAAGGAAATGCTGTTATGATGGACCAACTGGTGATCCCACTGTTGAAATGGTGGTGGCACGTGACAGGAAGAAAGGAATTATTCTACATTTGCATCCCTCCCCCTGGTCCACGTTCTGCAGCACTCAAACCCCAGATTTCTTTAGGCAGGTAAGGCAGGAAAAAATGGAGTGGCTGCAGCCCCGTCCTGAGATAAACCACTCTCAGAACTCTGCAGCTCAGTTAAAGGAAGGCATCCAAAAAAACTCCACTTGCCAGCTGAGCCAGGCAGGGATTTTGTGTCAAAGGAGCCTCAGCAGTGGGTAAGCCCAGCAGCCCTGGCAGCCCCAGCCTGTTTGTGCTAACGATGACAGCTGCACAGAACTGGGAAAGTTGGGAACTCTGCGTGTTTCCAGCTCGTCTCGTTGCCCTTTTCGGGAGTGCTGTCCAACTGGAATGGCCCGAGGCCTTGTCTCACCCCTCCCTGGAAATGGAAAGGCAGCTGGTATATTCCACACTGGACCAGAGGCCTGTAAAAATTTATGTTATGCAGCTGGCCAGGAACAGGAGGAGTTTCTAGTGCTTGAGGACTGGTGCATTTCCCCAGTGCCAGTGGAATGAAAGGAAGATGGGTCTGAGGCTCAGGACTCCACTCCTGCTCGTGGGTCCCATGCCTGTGGACCCCTTGTCGTGCAAGCATTCCCAGACAGATCAGGGAACAAAGTGTCAGACTTCCTTAGATTACTCACATGAACCAAACGAGTGGGATTTGGCCTGAATACAGGAATCAGTCAGTTATCCACTGCTAAAATATAGTGGATAGTTGAAGATGAAAGGCAGCTGTAAACAAACAGCAGACCGGAATATTACACTCTGCAGCAGGACTCGGGCTGAGCAGCCCATGGAAAAGTACATTCCTATCCATCCACAGTAGGATAAACTTGGACAAACAAGACATCATTATCAAATTATGGGTCAGATAAAGTGTCCTCTGCCACAGAGATGAGAGTGAATGTTGTCACCCACAGAGGAGGCAATGCCAGGAACTGGCCCCTCCTGCCTGGACAGAGAGCTAGAGCCGAAAGTCAGGGAGGAAGGGAAAGGGGAAAGAGCTGTGAAGAGTAAGGTTTGCTGCTCCTGCTGCTGGGGGAGAAGAAGACAGAAAGATTGCTGCTGCTGGGAAAGGCCACTCCTCCAAGCAACCCAACTTCTCCACCAAAGCACTAGCAGAAGTCATGGCTTTCCCAAGATCTGGCATGTACCAAGCAGGTGGCCAGGACAAGGAGCCTGCCAGCTCCAAGACAGCTTTTGCTACAACTGCAACCTCTCTTGGTCCAGTTCAGTTTTCAGATCGGATGATGAGCATGCCAAGGAATGCCTCCTGCCCTTGGTGTTCCCTCTCACCAACAGAGAGCCAGGGCCAGCACCCCCACCTCTCTGTTTGCCCACTCCCACAGGGGATATCTGAAACACCTCCTGACATCCCTGTGCTGTCCCATGACACAGAGCCTCTCCTAAAACCCACCATGCTGCCACATGTGCAGGATCTCCCAGCTGGGCAGCTCCAAAGGCCAACCCTGACAGGTCCTGCTCAGCCCTGGCTCCAGCCCAGCTGATCCCAACAGGAAAAGAGAAGTGTCAGTCTCATTTACCACAAATGACACAGCCACAGGGTGAGAGTGAGTTTTGGCTCAAAGCCTCCAGTGTGGTCATTCCTGCACCACCCCCACAGAACTGGGAGAGTAAAGTATGACCCCTTCCCTGCTCACCACTTGTTGCTGAGTGGGGGAAAACCTGGAACTCCTGTGGGCAGAACATCTTGCTTTTCCCTCACTCCAGCCCGGCTCCACTGGCTGGTACAGTGTGGGAGAAATGAAATAGCCTGACCTTCTTCCTGACCTTCTTCAGCACTTCCCTGCCCATCTCTTCACCACCTCTCCTGCCCCTCATCTCTGGGGGAAGTGGGCAACCAGAGGCTCCTGTGCTGGGTGGGAACCTTGCGCGTCCTCGTGCAGCTGCACTATGGCTGGTCCAGTCGAGCACATACTACAGAGATGATTCAGTCGCAGTAAACTCACCACAATCTGTGACTTTTCCTTTTTTAAACATCATCATTCCACTTCCAAGAACAGGCCAATAGCTTTTATAAGCCCTACAAATACTCACCTTTAAAAATATGCTCCTTCTTTCTGGAGAAATAACTTTTATGTCTATTTTTAAAGTACAAAGGAGTTGTGGTTCTCTGTGTGGTTTTACAGTTTATGGTCCCACACATTTTGCAAACTGTAAAATACGGATGTTTCCCTAGTGGAAAAATTTCACTATAAAAAATTCATGGAGTTTCCTGTTTTCACATGGGGCTTCAGTATTTTCTCTTTAAAAGAAAAAATCACCCCTGTGGAAGAATCTGGTAGAGCTTAATGGCAAAGGAGCAGCATGCTACAGATGTGGGAAGTGTCCAACAAAATGCAGTGGGAAATGATAACCTCTGTTAAGAAAGTCATGGAGTAATTCAGAAGTCCCTGTTACTGTTTTCATTGACTGATTTGTACCTTCCTATAGGAGGTCATTTTTCACAATAAATTGCCTGGGTTCAGCATTGTTAAATCACATTTTCCACTGAGGTAGAACAGGGCAATAGCAAAGAGCAGAGCCTGCAGCCCAGGAGGGCTTTGGGACACCACAGGGACAGAGGGATCACCCTGAAGGCAGCTCTGTGCCAAGATCCTGCTGTGTGCAGGATGTACAACAGAGACTTCACAGAGTGGGGCTGACAGTGGACCAGGACAGTCCTGGGAAAGGGATCAGCAGGACTCTAAGCATAAGGGGGGCATTGGACCCACAGCACATGCTGCACAGGGTTATAGCAGAGGGACTGAAACATCACAGAAAGTTTTGGTTTGGAAGGGACCTTAAAGTCCATCTTGGTCCAACCCCCTGCCATGGGCAGGAACACCTTCCACCAGCCCAGGTTGCTCCAAGCCCCGTCCAACCTGGCCTGGGACACTTCCAGGGATCCAGGGGCAGCCACAGCTTCTCTGCCCAACCTGTGCCAGGGCCTGCCCACCCTCACAGGGAAGAATTCCTTCCCCATGTCCCATCTAACCCTGCCCTTTGCAAGTGCAAAGCCAATTCCCCTTGTCCTGCCACTGTCTTACCCCTTCCTCAGGAAAACCTGCCTTGTGCATAGTGGCTGGAGGATCCTCTGGTGGGCAACGGGAAAAAAGTGCCACAGGAAAGTCATCAAGGACCTGAGGTCACCTGGGATGTCCGGGTGACTGATGCAACTGGGATACCACTCATTACTCGGGGCTTAAAGTTCTTAAAGACAAACCTTCTCTCTCCTCCACTTCTCCTTTCTATCTTTCACCCCCCACTCGTTTACAGGAGTGACAGTGTGGCTTGTGGCAGCAGCAGGATGACCCTTCGTGGACACCCTGCAAGGACTGGTCCAATAGCCCTGGGAGAGAGGAACCTCGATACAGCCTGGGGTGAGGACTGGCTTCCTCTCTTCCTCATGGAAAGCAGGCTCCTGGATCACAGCAATGACAGCAGCATGAATAAATACCCAGCCTGTGTGTTCAAAGGCCTGCCCATTTTTTTTTTTTTCAGGCTGTACAAATGGGCCTGTTGACAAATATTCCTGCTCAGCACAGACTCTGTTTCCCGGGTCCCCGTAAATCACCCCGGCTGCAGCACAGCCGTGGGTATTTGTCTCCCCGTACTTTACACACAGTCACGATCTGAGCTCTCACAGCTGCCTTTTGCTCTCTATTTATTGTGATTTCAGCAATGCAGGGATACCTCGACAGAATTATGGCCTTGCTTATCACATACTTACCACATAATGTTGTCACATAATGCTTATCACGTAACACTGTTGGTATTTTCGGTGTAGCTCAGAGGTAAAGCCCACCAGCTGCGTAACAAATCTTTTCTAGGACTTTTGGCACTTGGAGCAATGTCTTCAAACCCCTACAAAACCTCGTGAAAAGTATCCTTCTGCCACAGAAAGAGCAATTTTTTTGGCTTGTCATCCCTATCGCCCCAGATGAATTTGCCAAATCGGAAAATCCAGTGCTGTCAGTGGAGATCTTCCCAGTTCGGTTCAAGACCTTCAAGCCAGAATCAGTTGTTTGAACCTGCAGGTAACATGAGGCTGCCTGCAGTGCCCCAAGGGATCTAAGAGCCACACTGGAATATCTTCCTGTGCTACAGAAAACGCCTGGAAATTTAGGTAAGAGGACACAGAAATCCAGAGATGTACCGCAGCCACACAGCCATCAACAGAGCCATTCTTTTTTACATTTTTTAAAGTATACTCTGCATTCCCTCTGCAATTCTCTGCTTTTCCACGCTGGCTGACCAAAACTGGGGCCAGGGATTTCTCTGTGTGTCTCTCTGTGTATCCACAGCCTGTCACAGCCAGGCTGAGCAGGACTGTGCTGCATGAGCTGGTGATAGACTTCTCCACACCCAAAGTCTCTATGAGCTTTTCTCCATGGGCTGAGAAACAGCACAGCTTCACATCCCAGAACTCAAACTCAATTGACTTCCTACTCCCCCTCTATATTCCTTCTTTCTTCTTCTTTTTTTTTATTTCTTCTTTAACTGAATGGCCATAAACTTCACCAGCAGATTCCATAGGGGTTATGTTACACCACCACCTGACTCCAAATCAATTACAGTCCAAAGGGATAGAGTTGCAGAGAGTCTGTGAAGCCCAGCCCTGGGGTTTCCATGAGGGACAGAGAAACTACAGTGCTAAGAACAGAGCCTGGAGATCCAACTGAAAGAACTGAGTGATTTCACGATGAAAGCATGGAATTGGGAGGCAGGAGAGCCAGGTCTGTGTGCCCTGCTCAGGCTACATGAGATCAATCTCTTTATTTCAGATCTCAGCATATGGCTCCTTGCACACCAGAGTCCCCCACTTTGGGGGCTTCTCATTGCTATCATTATATTTCATTATAAAGATGCAGAATGTTCTCTGGAAGACTAAGCCACTGTGAGGGTCTGAGATTCTGTTTCAACACAATACCAGAGATTTCCACTGCAATTCTAAGAAATATGAGCACACTGATCAGCAAGAACTACCAGAATAAACCATATTCTTCTCTGACATCCATCATTAGGAGGGAAATCACAGGATGATGAGGATGGAAGGGACCTCATTCACCGAGTTCTGTTTCCTGCTGTTACAAGCAACCATGTCATATAATCCCTTCCATAAGTCACACCTGTTTGTTTGTCAGGTGTATCTTACAAGGCCGAGCTTCAGGTGTAACATAAGAAAGCAAACAACCCTCTCTGTGCAAGCAGTGCCTGTGAAGGACACGGCCACAGAGATGAGATTAGGCAGGTTGTGGATGCCACAGGTCTCATGAATGAGGCCCTTCACCATCTACACCAGTGAAACCACACAGAGAGCAAGTGGCTTAGTGCTTATACACAGGAAAGGCTGAGCACAAGGATTGTCCATCCTTGTCTTCCCAAGAGAGGTGGGAAAAGGGGGAGAAAACAGTGTTTCTTGCAGCCCTGGAACACAGGAGGTACAAGCACAGCACCATGCTGAAATATCAAAGATCACTTGTTTTCCACCAGTCTCAGCAGAAGCTGGAACATTCCTACTGAAATGAAGTTCAGCTCCTTCCCACCCAGTCCCCTTCAGCTGCTTTAGCTTAAGGTTGAACTCACCAAATCCAGAAAAATCTCTGACACTCACAGCTCTTTATCCTTCGCTTATCTCACTGAATGGAGAAAAACAGCCCTTACCAGGCACTGTTGTAAGAAGGAAATGGATACAGGGCCTGGTGAAACATCCCCGAGTGTCCCAGTGGGGCACAGCCTGAAGTCTTGGCTCAGTTTTTAATGCAGCACAGCTTGGAAGGATATTAAAGAAGGGCTAATGAAAGCAAGAAGTGAAGATCTCTGGATAAACCAGTGGAAGATGCTGTTGCTAAGCACCTGTTTGATAAGTTACATAAAGAAACATGACACATCACCCAAAAGCCTGAAGCCAAATTTCTCGCTGGCATAACCCTACTAAATCAATCACATTACACAAGGAATGAACTTAGTCCAACACACCTCTGCTCAGCAGCCACTCAGGGTTTGCCCTTCCCAGTTTTAGCACTGTTCCTCCACAAGAATTGTGTTGTAGACCAGGGAGTTCACTGGAAAGTCAGCCTTTGTAGATTTGGAGTCATGGCCAGGGGAGGGGGGTCACTGTTCCTCTCTTGCCTAACCTGCCTTGAACTTCCCTGCTGCAGGAACTCCGAGCTCAGCATATATTTTAGCACCTTTCAGGGCACTCAAACCAATGAGGGCATAGAAAGGGGAAAAAAACCTTCACTCGCCAGCTTTGGGTACAACCTGGAAAACAAACAGCTTGTAAGAGTTCCTTTTGCCTCAGCAATGAAAATCGTGGTAAAGCACCATCTTGATAGTTCCCAAAGAGATTAATTTACAAAGATCAGTCTAGGGGAGGCTTGTCTGGTCTCCCGAGATGTATCTCATCCTCTGACAATTCACTGAGACCTTTGCTGTATCTCGCTATATGTGTATAATTATCTGCTCTGATACCTGAGCTTCTATGCAACAGTCTTACTCCAAGTAATCCAAACTATCCCCAAGGCATGGCACACACAGAATGGTCAGGGGAGAGAAGGGAGGAGGGGCAAGGGACTTCCCTCCTTTGCTGCTGGAAATCAGCATTTTAGGGCCTTGTAGTCATTTCCTTGCTAGTGTGAGGAAACTTTTTGTACATTTATATAAAATGGGAGGCCAGAAGTGCACACCCCCATCTTACTTCCTAATATATTATGTTCTCCCCTGCCGAGTCCTGGGACTCAGTCTGGATTTGGTAACTGAAGTAATATAAATGTTAGCTAAGAAGTATTCCAGCAATATGGTTCCAATTTAAGCTTGTTTTGAAGTCTAAAGAACTAGTATGTCTCCGAGATTCTTCACTGGATGTTTAGCTCTAATGTAATTTGTGCAGGAGTGCACACTGCTCTCTAGAAGCCCTTCTGGCACGCTCCAGAAAACAGGTTCTTCCCAAGCAGGATGGAATCACAGCATCATGGAATGGTTTGGGTTAGAAGGTGTCGTAGAGATCATCTAATCTCAACTCCCTGGCCACGGGTTGGGAACCTCCCATTAGACCAGGTTGCCCAGAGCCCCAAGCCCAAGAAGCCACAGAGCAACCACAAGCACATTTGCCTCTTGTGAATTTGGGGTTTCTGCTTAGAGAATGTTGTCCTATTTGCTGGGTCCTGTGGATAAATGAAGGCCGTGTGTCACCACTGCTTTCACTCCCCTTTTCCTCTTGTTTTTCGGGGGCCAAACAAGCCACCTCTGAAGGAAGCCCTGCTCTGCAAGCTGTTTGCACTTTACTTCAATAACATGCTCCTTGCAACGCTGCCTTTATTTGTGTAGACATGCATTCTCAAGGTTTGCCTGCCCCCTTTTCCTCCCTCACACCCCTACGGAGCCCCTGCCTGAATCCAAGTAATGAGCTAACCCATGGAACTCATTGCCCTTTATCTTGCTGGGGAACGTGCACCTTTTGAACTGCCATCTGCAGATTGTGTTGATGCACTGACTTGTTAACTGTGCCATACTGTGAAGGAAATGGCATGATTTAGATCAAGTGCTCTGGACGGCTGTTCATAAGAAACACTTGAGCCAAGCTGTTACTGCTCAGGATGTGCCCTGGGGAGAGGGGTTTCGTTTCGGGTCATGCTCTTGCCTTGTATGAGGGCAGGCGCAAAGTACTGAAATCACAGTCCTTCCCTGAAGCTGAGGGGAGGGGGGAGGAGAAACATTATGAAACCATAGAAGCGAAGCTGCCAAATTAACTTCTCACCCTTTCAATCACACTCCAGAGGATAAAAGCCTAACATTTCTGCCTCAGAAACAGGCTCAGTTTACACCAAACAAGTTATTTCTCTAATTTATCAGACTTGCCAGCTATCATTCTAATTATTGGAAACCTCAGACTTTTTATGAAGTCAGATGTACAGCGTTATTTGCGTGGTTGTAACGTATCACCAGCTAAATAGGTCTTGGGGAAAAAGGAAGGCTTTTTAGAAAGGCATCTGCAGGTTTCCTTGCACAGTTAGGGGTTTAAGAACACTATCACTGGGGGGAAAAAAATGGCTCTGGATTTAATTTGCTTAAAAAAAAAAAATAAATGCTACTTCCAACATAATATAACATAGCTCAACATGAGAGGAGGAGACTATGACAGAAAGCTCATCAAAAGGCTCCCGTTGGCTTTCACTGGCTCTGGATCAGCCCTTAATTCTTTATCATCCCTTGCATAGCAGCATAAGCACAAAACCAACCTGACACCAGCAGCCAGGTCAGGCAGAGGAGGAGGCAGCAGAGCCATCCAGACAGGCTGCTCGCCCAGCCGTCCCCAACACAAACACTGATTTGTCCATTCTATGTAAATGGATGATTAGAGTCATTCTCTAAGACAAATTTACTTTTCTGCACACTCTAAATCTGTTTAGTCACTTTAAAGGTGTCAATTATTTGGAGCATGCTAAGACTATGAATTTCTTAGTAATAGCTTTAATAACATTTTGAAATGAAAAGCAGATACCTTGAAGTTGGCTCACTTTGAAAAGACACACGAGCAGATCTGGTTTTAATTTATGGCCAATTCTACATCTGGAATCCCTTATAATTAAAACTAAAAGCTGGACTACTACTTCCACCTGTCAAATGATGAAAAGATGAATGCACTAATAGCTTACTAAATAGCCCAACATGATCGAGTTTACTTTCCCGTTCCATACAGTAAAAAAGGGTTTGGACAGGAGGCTAAAGGTCCTTGGTCATTACTAGTGACACACTTTCAGTGTTAACCTACGTACCCCACTACCACCCCCACTGGTGCCTCTTAGCACAGAGAGCTCCAAACTGCACTTTGCGTTTTGATGAGATGTGTGCACCCAACTCTGCTGCTCCGGCCTTTCAAGTGTTCTCAAGCCACAGGTGGATTTTCTCCCCTGGAACTATTTTCAGGCACTCTACATTTTTCTTCCTCTCGTTTTCTTCTCTTATTAAGTACTTTAATCAATTGAGTTTTCCATGTGTATTTCTGAAGCACTCTCTTCCCAAATGACAGCTTTTTCATTCATGGGAGCAGTTCAGGGCATGTGGCAACTTGGACTCTGTTTGTACACCTTCTTGTGCCATTCCTGTGTGATCCCATCCCCTTCCATTCCTGTTGATCCACCTGTCTCATCTGAATACACTGCCTGACTCAAGACAGTTTCCCTGCAAACAACTGTACAAAACCAAACACAACTGGACCCTCCAAGGATAAGCAGGGCCTCAAGGTGCAGGCACAACAAAAATACAGTGGCAGCTGTTGGATTAACACTCTAAAACACAGTAAAAATATTCTCCTGCAGAAAGACTGAATAGTTTTTCCCTAATGTGTTGACACATCACCCATGGGTTTTTACAGATTCAGTCAGATTATAAACATTTCAGGGGAACTCATGAGATTCCAGGTCTCCATTGTAAGCCCAGAAGCTCTGGAGCCCTTCTGCTCTGGAGCCAGGCTAGGAGAGCTGGGGGTGCTCACCTGAAGGAGAGAAGGCTCCGGGGAGACCCGAGAGCCCCTTGCAGTGCCTAAAGGGACTCCAGGAGAGCTGGAGAGGGACTGGGGACAGGGGATGGAGGGACAGGACACAGGGAATGGCTTCCCACTGACAGAGGGCAGGGATAGATGGGATATTGGGAAAGAAATCTTCCCTGGGAGGGTGGGCAGGCCCTGGCACAGGTTGGGCAGAGAAGCTGTGGCTGCCCCTGGATCCCTGGAAGTGTCCAAGGCCAGGTTGGATGGGGCTTGGCGCAACCTGGGCTGGTGGAAGGTGTCCCTGCCCATGGCAGGGGGTTGGAACGAGATGGTCTTTACTGTCCCTTCCAACCTTATCCATTCCATGATTCTTTTGGCCCTTCAGAGATATTCTTTCCAGGAAAAGTTTTATCTTTAAAGATCTTGGGGAAAAAAACAAAAACAAAACAAAACAAAACAAACAAACAAACAAAAAAACCCAAGAAAAATACCAAAAAAAAAAAAATAAAACAACAACAAAAAACACCAAACACTAGAGGGAGGAATCCATTTGCAGTGCTATACCATAGGATCCTAGAATTGTTTGGGTTTACCCAGGGACCTTAAAGATCATTTCACTGTAACCCCTGCCACGGGCAGGGACATCTTCCACTAGCACAGGTTGCTCCAAGCCCTGTCCAACCTGCCCTTGGACACTTCCAGGGATGGAGCAGCCACAGCTTCTCTGGGCAGCCTGTGCCAGGGCCTGCCCACCCTCCCATGAAACAATTCCTTCCCAATATCCCATCTAAACCTGCCCTCTGGCAGTTGGAAGCCATTCCCTCTTGTCCTGTCATTCCATGTCCTTGTCCAAAGTCCCTCTCCAGCTCTCTTGTGTCTATCCTTTCCTTTTAGAAATAGATGAGGAGCAAAGAAGTTTTGTTTCAAAAGGAAAACCTTGGTTCTGTCCTTGCAGAATCCTTGGAGCAGCCAGCCAGTTGTGTAGGCTGCCTCCAAGTATTAATTGTCTCATCGCCTGCTCTTGTTTCCTCTGCTCATAGAAATATGAAAATATACCATCTGGAAAACAGGATTTTACTCTGCTTTCTAAATAGCTTGGAATAATCCAAAATGTGAAGGTGCCAGCCTAGATAAAGCAGGCTAATTAACACTGTTGTTGGTATCTTCACAGCTATTGCTACTTCCAGTGAATGAAACCCCACCTAGTAATTCTGACAGCTCTGAATGTTGCTGAATACATTATTTTCATATTGCCCTCTTCCTCAGAGGAAAATAAAAGCCGTGTCTCCTGACTCGCTAGACAGCTGTTCAAACGCCCCCTTGGCACGAAAATGCCCGGAGCCATGAATATTCCAGCAGAATGCTTTAGCTCAGCCATGGCAAAAGCTGTCCCAAGGATTACAAATGCACAGGGCTCGGCCTCTTACGTCAATGCAAAGAGTAATGTTTGGGCTGCCCCGGCGAGGAGGAAATGATGCAGGTATTAAACATTATTACGAGAACAGAGACACATTAGTTCCTGCTTGTGCGGGGGGACTGTGAATGGAGCTTTTTGTTGGGAAGGATTTTCATGGGGAAAGTTAATACACTTTGTCCAGGCCATGAGATGGTACAAATCAGAGTGGGTCCATCTAAATCAATGGATCAGTGTTGATTTACAGCAGCTGAGGATCAGCCCCCTCTTTCCTTGGCCTGCGGAGGATTGTGCAGCGTACGCTGCCCGGAGACACTGATGACAAATTTCAAACTGTGTAGGGATACACTGAACCAAAGGCCTGATTCAAACCCAGCCTGGCTACTCTCCTTTTAAATCACTGAGAGCTGCTGTCCTAAGCATTGCTGTCAAACCAGCCTTTTCCACCATGGACCAGAGGCTGGTGGCTGCACCCTCCGCCCGGTGCCACGCACGCCGCATTCCAAACCCGCCAGTGCCGAGTCATAAATGATGTGTTGGTTTAATCTATTTTTCACAGGGGGTGTTTCAGAGCAGGGAAATTAGAAACAGGTAGAAGGGACTATTATTACTGTCTCATAGTGTGCTCTTGTACATGAGGATTGGATTAGGATAACATCTGGTCTGTATTTCTTGAACTATTTCCCTTTTATCACAAGAAAATCGGCAACCCATCTCACAACTGCTCCTAATTTAGATCTAAATATCACTGATGAAACATTGTACAACATGCTGTTATCTATTAAAATGATTTCCCTGAAGGAACAGTGGGCACTTTTATATTTTCCAGTGAAGCCAACCATATTCCCCCTTAACACTAAGTAGTTACTTTATAATCATATACTCAAATGGCAAGAGCAAAATCACTTTGGAAAAAACAAATAAGTGCCCAGCAAACCTTCAGCTGCTGTGAGTTAATGCGTGTTCACTGATTTCAGGTCCATTTACACCCTCCTCCTTGTGATAATGGTTTGGGTTCACACACAGTCCAAACCTGCAAGGTGCTGAGGATCTTCTGCATTCATTGGCTTTTAGAGGAACTTTAAATCATGGAATTATAGGATCATGGAATGGTTTGGGTTGGAAGGGACCTTAAAGTCACATAATTCCAAGCCCCCTTCCATGGGTAGGGATGCCACTCACTTGATCAGGTTGCTCAGGGCCCCATCCAGCCTGGCCTTGAACATTTCCAGGGATGGGGCAGCCACAACCAAAGCTAAGTCTAGGCTCAAATACATAATTGAGCAGAGTTTTTAAGCATCTGCTTTTACACACACACAGAGGAGGAACAATGAACAGTTCTGAGGTTTATCTGGGGAAGCAGAAAGGCAGAGCACAGCACACTGTCATCCCTCCCATTTGGTTCAAACAGAGAAATTGGCCGTGGAATGCAGTAATCTTTTTTTCAGCACTTTGCAGAGTTCAAGTCCCCAGAAAGGAGCCTATTGAGTTCAGCAAATAAAAACTTCTGTTTTCTTCACGAGTCTATAATTCATTTTCATGGACAGTAAATCAGAAAAGGGGGGGGAAAGCACTTTACAATCTCAAACTACTTTGCATACCTTCAGTGCACATCAGTTTTCCCCATTTCCATCATATCATTACCACTTAAAACAGGGGAATTAGATAAGCATACGTTCCCTGGATTAACTGCTTTAATTTAAAAGTAATTTCTACCATCTGGAATTACTATTTTCTGTTGTCTGGAGGAGGGGGGAAAAAATCTGAAACTGTAGAAAATATCATCACAATTTCTTGCAAAGAATAACCAATCTAAGGAGGGAGAAGCATACAAGGAATGTAATTGATTGTCCACCAGTCAACTTGGATATTTTGGAGGGAATTCTGAGAATAAAAAGTCTCTATGAGTTATCAGTGGTCAGACTGGAGCCATTCAGTTTTCACCTGCTTGTGTTTGTTGTCTGGCAACCAGTCAAGGGTGCTATTAGCAGAATTAAGCTCCAGAAGAAAAGATTACCCTGTAGGAGGTAAGATAAAGACTGGAAAGTGTGGCTTCTTATCAGTATCACAATAAGGCCCAGGTCAGCAAGGATTCGGTGTGGGTTTCATTTCAAACAGGTAATCTCTGCTGAAATAATGGAGTAATTGTTGCTTTGAAACCTTTCTGTGCTGCAGCACACTGCAACTCATTTGATACAGATTCTGGATTGAATGGAGAGCTCCAACAAGCTTGAAACACACACAGAGGGAAAGCAAGAAAAGAACAGGGCACCAGTGGAAAATGTCTTTATCCTGTAATTCCAGGTCAATATAGCGAAACATAAAATATTGCTCAGGACAGTTTTATACCTTGATTTATGTCTCCTCTCCTTCACAGGCTGCTTTCTATCTGTCTATAAAGTTTTCGTCTATAAACGTGCAGTAACGTAATACAAAATATTGCAAGAGTAATAACATATGCAATTACAGTACATCTCCCAAATCCTGAACACAAGCAATGAATCAAAGCCTTCCAGGGCTATTCCTTGAAATACAAGTTTTCCTACCTTCCACTCAAAGGCCTGAAAGCAGTCACTGGGACAAGCTGCAAGAGCGAGATGCACATTGCAGATGAGGGACAGCATTTTATGCTTTTCTGGCAAAATGCCTAAATGTTTGTCTTGAAAAGTAATTGTGGGGTGGGCTTCTTTTTTTTCTTTAGAGATATAATGCACCTTTCTCTCCTCTGGAAATGTGCATTAACTGTTTGGAGATGAAGCTGCACTTTGGTTTCTTACTGTCTGCTGAAAGTGTTAGCCATCAAAATAGCTGAACTTCTAATTTTCATAATACAAAGGCTGAGGTGGTAAACACCACCCAAGTACAAAGGAAATGTAGGAAAGAATTCTCTTACCTGTAGACTCTCACCTTAGAGCAATCTTTGTTGTCCAAGCCTTGGAGGCATTTCAAGAAGGCTCCACTAAGATGTGGACTTTGTCAGCCTTACACATCATACTTTCCAGGCCATGGCACAGGCAGGGGAGCTGCTCAAGGCTGAAACATCTTCTCCTGGAGCCATTCTGGGTTCTGCTTGTGGAGCAGAAAGCAACAGGTTACACAGGGCTGTTCCATATGGAGGCAGTTCGCTGGTCCTCCTTCAGTTACCACAGGGTTACCTGGATTCAGATGTGAGATAATTTACGCGTCAGAGTTTTGAAGAGCTGCCCAAGGAGCTCTGAGATTGCAGAGGTTTTATTTATTTAAGAAATCTGGCAAAAGCAGGAAATATGCAGAAAATAATTTATGTACCAACATTTCTATAAAACTTGTGAACTGTGAGTAACTACAAGAGGGTCAGCAGCAATTTCAAGTAAGGCTATCAGAAGGTTGTGACGAGAGGCACTCACTTCTAAAGCCAAAGGGTCACCACCCAAATAGTATTAATCCTCTTGATTCAATGGAACACTGCCTTAAATTCTGAGAATGATTTAATGATTTCATAACCCAGAGAAGCTGTGGCTGCCCCTGGATCCCTGGAAGTGTCCCAGGCCAGGTTGGACAGGGCTTGGAGCAACCTGGGCTGGTGGAAGGTGTCCCTGCCCAAGGCAGGGGGGTGGAACTGGATGATCTTTCATGTCCCTTCCAACCAAAACCATTGTGTGATTCTATGGCTATAAATTTGTTAGGTTAAAAGTGGTGGAGCTGACAAAATAAATCCAAAAAATCTGCAGGGTACTCTTCACAGAATGTCAATTTTAAAATACTTCTTTATGAAGCTGATTCAGAACCCAATTTACGACTTGAAGATGGCCAAGAAACCACTCTATCTGGAAATCAGATCCAAAAATGCAAAAAATAAAAAGAGTCTGGTTGCTCCAGGAGTCATAGCACTGGAATCTCACTGTGGGCAGTGCCATTCAATCACAGTCCAGAGGAAGGGGCAGCAGTGCTGCTGATCAAGATTGGGTGCTGGGTGCAGGAAAGAACAGCAACAAGGACATGTCAATCCATGAATTTGATCTGGATTATTTGGTAGGTGGAGCTCATTTGTCTATTTACACACCTTGTGATACACCCAGATGCCAGGTCATGGCTGGTAAAGGCAGTGCAAGGCTGGCTGGCATTAAGAGCACTTTGGTTCCTGCTTGGGATACATTTCCTACACCTTTCCCTTCTGAGCACTTGCCTTCAAGTTACTCCAGTCAGTCCAAAACTTTCCCAGTGGAAATATTTGCACTGTGTACACTGAAACACTAGTTCTGAATCCTGGGAGGAGAAAGAAACCAGCCTTGAAGGAAACTCAGTGTCCCAGCTTTTTAAAGTTGATTACCAGAACAATTCCTTGCCGTACCTTGTATTTTTCTAACCTCTTCCAATTACCTCTTCTGCTTCTGTGATACCCTAAAGGCAAAGAAATCGCCCCACAGACAGGAAAAAAAAAAAAAAGAGAAAAAAAGATGGAAAGCTCCTCATTTGTAATAAAACTTCGAGTCAGATTCCCAAATGAGCTCCACAGGAGCAGCCTCCAGGCTCTCCTGACTCCACTGGAGTCACTGGGGAGCACCAGGCCTTGCCTACAGAAGGATCATGGCAGATTTGAACATCTGAGCTGCTGGGGCTGATCCTGCTAACACCTCATACCAGGCAGAGAGCCAGGTGCACAGAGATAATCAAACCAAGTGCTAATTAAGTGTCTGAATTCCCTGGGAAATCCCTGCATAGTGAGATGCCGAAATGTGATTGTGGAGATCAACCCAGCTGCTTATCACTGTGAATACATCACTGATTTCCAGGGCAGATGATGGCATTTGTCTTTTATCTATTTTTTCTTGAATTTGGGAGACGTAAACTCTGAGGATGACTGCACTACCATGAAATGCATTTTCTCAAAGGAAAATAATAACTTTTATGCCTAAATATGTACCCGAGCTTGGGCAACACAGGGAGAAAATTGGCACATCCCTTGAAAGTTTTCGAGAATATATACATTATAATGCCATGAAAGATTTAGAGAATATATACAGCTTTCTAAAAGGGCTAGAAACCTTAATGACATTTATATAGTCTGAAACATAATGACTTCAATGCTTTCTGCCACATGACCATTGAAGTGAGCTGATAAAAACACCTGGTGAATAAACAAAATAAAACCATTCTAATCTCACCAAAAAGGCATGCTCAGCTTCTCACAGGAAATAAGAATCCTGCACCTATTAGATCATATCTCTGCTCCCCACTCAGAGCAACCAATTGCTATAACAGACACGCTGAATCAAGATGTTAGATCATTCTTTTCCTTCTCGACACACTCACAGCCAACAGATATTTTTTCCCCCCTAGAATATCTGTGATTCCTTAGATTCTTTGAGGCTGTTCCCTTCAGAACTGGAGGAGCTGGCTGAGCTCAAAGCTGCACACAATGCTGGGGCAGAGGGATCCACGACCTGTATGTGCTGCTGCAATGAAACCAGCCCAGCTTAGGAAAGTATCAACCCTGGGGTGGGCAGAAGAGCCACAAGTGGGGCTAGGAGGGAAAACAGGCATGTCACTGTTATTCCTTTAAGAGGTTAGGGCTGATCCAGGTCCCTCTGAAGCAGAGACAAGTTCCTATCAAGTTCAGCAGAAGTCATCTGTGAAAGCATGTTTCCTTGCCAACTGTCTGAGTAATAGACTGGGCCCTGCAGATTCCCATGGCAAGGAAAGCAATCCTTGCCCAACTCCACAGCTCTTCAGGGAAGCAGACCCTCTTCAAAAGAGCAGCATCTTCAGGAGGTGGGCACCCACTGTCAGAAATGTTTCTGCTGTCCCCAGTCACCTTCCTCCTCTTCCCATATTGGGATTATAGCTGGGATTTTCAGCAGTGGGACACATGTTCAAAGAAAGTGGCTACTCTTCTCCATTTTCTATTTATATGAGCTCTTGCTTTTCCTACTCAGACCTGGAGATGAGTAAAGAGAACCTGCTGAGTAGAAGGACACTTATCTTTGCAGCTCAGCAATGGAAACAGCTGCAGCACACGGGCCATGCACACTGTGAGGAGGTGCTCACAGGGTTTCTTCATGTTTTCTGAGGGCATTCTCTAACCTGTGAGCATCCTGGCTCTCTCCCACAGTGTCCAAGGCACAGGGAGGCAACTCCAAGCTCTGTGCACCCAACTGGAGCGGTGCCAGCCAAAGCCAGGGGGGAGGTGACCCAGGGCATGGGGATGTTTTGAGCTCGTGTTGGCAGCACAGCTGTGGAGTGGGCATTTTACACCAAACAAATTCAAAGGCCACTATGTTATTGACTATGTTATTAAATTACTTGGGACACAACCAAATGGAGTTTCAAGTCTTTCAAAATAGAGAGCTGCTTCCTGTTGCTTTTGTTCCTTTGCATCTTAAGGGAAGAAATGCAATTTTATTGCATAACAAGGGTAATGGGAATGACACATTTGAGGAACGAAGTGCCTGCACCATTAGCACCAGGAGATGTGGTACATTAAGAATGTAGGAAGAAACTTCTTAATAGTGTAAAAGAAAGGGTTTATTAGTTTGGATTATCCCAAGGGGTGATTGTTGCTCACAAGACTGCAGCAAATTCTTTTCCTCCTTCAACTCCCACATCACCATACCTTTGGGAAACACCTACTGTTCCCCCAGTTACTTTCTCCTGCCTCTAATATGTTCTTACCCTTAAACCAAGGAGCTTGCTCCTCTCCTAAAAGCAAAGAACTGTGTAGGGATTTCTTCATAATGAATCCTCTATTTGTTGGGACTAAGTATGGATGAAAAATGAATTAAATTAATAGAAGAGCAGGAAAATGAATTAAATGAATAGAAGAGCAGGAACAAAGGCAATGCTGCTTTCTATGAATATACACTGGCTGCATATTCAGCATTAATTATCAATATATCAATCATTTAGTATCAGTAACACTTATCCTTGACAGATTCCTGACATCTGTCCATGTCCTGCCTTCCTATTGCACCTTAGTGCAACACGTGTTACACAAATGGCGTTCACCTGAGTGTGTGCTTAAAGTTACAATTTACAATTTCACAAAACTTTACAAAAATTACAATTTACAATTTAAGCTGGATTTGTGTGGATGAAGAAATGGATGGATAAAAAAATTACGGGTAAAGCTGCAAAAATTCACCATAATTTCAAAGAACTGGACATTGAAGATCATTTTTTTTTTTTAAGTTATAAAGGTAGTAGTTGATCCACAGACAATTTCTGTCCACAGAGTCATGCTCTGGCTAAAAATACTTTCCTCCAAGGATTCTGGTTATTTCCTACCACTGGCAGTGTGAAAAGCCCAGATCTACTAAACCAAACTATTCTGAGCAAACAGATCTTCAAAACAAGATGTGCAATACAGCAGCTGAGCAGCTCCCCAGGGCTTGCTGGTGCTCAGGGCCAGCTCCGTGTGCTCTGGGCAGGGAGGGAGGTTCCTCTCCATTACCTTCCAGACAATGCAGGTCTCTCTGCCCTCTCTGCTGCCACCCTCGATGGCTCTGACAAGTCTTCTGCTGCCACATTCCTGTTCCCAGGAAGATCTGTTAACACTGTTGTCTCCTTTTGATCGCTGGACCCTTCTCCTGGCACTTTTCACAGCCTCCTGAAAATGGTGTTCTTGAAGTCAATAATTTGCTTATTGTCTCTCTAGTGTAAACTTTAATGTTTTCCATCTTGGAAATTATTTCCTCATCTGTATTTTTTTTCTTCACATTTCCTATTGGATTCCAGCAATCTGGGATTTAATAATCATTCTACCACCTGAAATGATCACTAACACCTGCCCACTGCTCAGGAACTATCAGTATTCTGGGATTTATATCTGATAACTTCTGTTCTTTATGCTGTTCAAGCAGTTCAAGTATGTGGAGGTGCTACAGCTGGATTTTACATGTGAAACCACAGTTGAGGATATGATAGTAGAGAGCAGGGAGTCCCACTTGGCATGAGAGGGTCCCTTCCTTCAGCTTCTGATGCAGGACAGAAGCCTAAACAAACCATCCAGCACAGTAAGAAAATACTTCTCATCCCATTATATTGTCCCCAGCACCACCACCCCTCCAATCTGTTAAAACAGCACAGTTTTCTGTCCCACAAAAGACTGTAATTTGTAAGGAATTCTAAGCACTTGGAAAGCACAAGGGGACACTGAAAGTGGGGAGGTCCTGCTCCATAGACACTCCATCCTTTTCAAGTCATGGGAATGCAGCTGCCTCCCTCCACGTGAAATGCAGCCTTAAGAGATCAATGCTCTTCCTAGGCTGAACAAAAAGAGATGTTCCCAAAACTGCAATGCTCTCCCTTCAGCCCAGAAACCTTCTTTTAAAACAGTGAAGCCTTGTAGAGGTTGCACATAAAGGAGGAAGATGGAAGATAAGGTTATTCTTGCTCCACAGGGAAATCCCATTGTGTACCATTTGTATGTCCCTGCCATATGGGGCAGGGGACATCTCAGCTCTGGGGACATCAGACCCCAAGTGGCACCTGCTGTCACCTCCACCCCTGCATGGCATTGAGGGAAGAGTGAAGAAAGAAGATGGACTGATTCTCCAGCTGATAGGAGCAGGAACAATCAGCACAAGGAGCTCAGGACATTCAGGCATTGTCCTCACCAACCTGTAGGAGAACCAGTCAGCATGTTCTTCCACAGTTTTATGATGGTTTCCACTTGTCTCACAGTATTTTTATGGTTTAACTGGTTTTAAAACAAGAAAAAGAGTTTTATTCAAGACAAAATTCTGGTTCAGGAGAGAGATACTGTGTTGTTTTCTGCTCTTCTGACTGTGGTGGCACTGGACTCAGAGAGAACGTTCTGCAGTTCCACATGCATTTCCTGTTCCAGCAGCCTAAAAGAGCTACAGGCAACAATCAGGAGTTAAAACCTGAATATAGATTTCACACAGCTGGCAGAACCATAGCAGAACTGCATCTTCCTATTTCCACCACTCACCTTTCCTTCTGGCCTGTGTAAAAATCTACTGCTGAGATATTTTATTATTTGCAGAAAGACTGAAAAAGGAAAAAAAAACCAAAACCTCCATCTCAAAGACTTGCAAAAAAATAAACTGTGATTAAAAGAGCAAAAATGCCAAAAGAACTGAAGATGTCTGCTATTACTCAGTGGACCTCTCCCTCAGAAGGAAAGAAAGATGGTCCAGTTACTTCAGACATAGGTGAAATGAGTTGCTCACAGGAGCTCTGAGATGTCATGAGCTGTGCAGGTCAGGTGGGACCCTGTCAGTCTCTCAGGCAGCAGCCTCTGAAGGACCCCTAAAGTGCTGCAAGGGATGCTGCTGAGCCAGGAGTTGCATCCCACTTCCTAAATCACTGCAGAGGAGATGACCCCAGGTGCTACTGATGGCAGCTGCTGACAGAGATGATATCTTACACATGACATAAGAAATTTGGGTACTTGACACTTTGGGTCATTAAAATGAGAACATAACATTTTGGATGAAAAAAAGTACTTGCAGTGTTCCAGCCAAATTCCAACACATTCAGGTTGTGCTGTCCTGGGAGCAAGGAGGCAGGTGGGATATGCACAGCTCTGGAAGCTTCACCTCCGCTTGTTCTGAGGCTCATGGAAACCTCTCCTTGCCAGAAGAACTCCAGAGAAGCTGCACCTTCACAGTGCTTCCAAATCCAAACCCAGGAATAACACGAGGGGAGACCCACAGGCTGTGGAGTATTGTGCTGGGATCAGAGAATCATGGAATGGTGGGGGCTGGAAGGGACATTAAAGACCACCTTGTTCCAGTCTCATGGCCAAGGGCAGGGACACCTTCCACTAGACCAGGTTACTGGATCCTTGGCTTTTTGGGAAGCAGGAGACAACCTTTGAGGCCAACTCTGATGGAAGGAAAGAATCCTTCATCCTGCAGTATTCCTTATGTGTTCCCTGGCACTCCCCTGACCCTGGATGTGATTCACTCAGCCTGCAGGAATGTTTTTTGCTCCACCTGAACAAAGAAAAAGTACAATTTCCTTCCAAATTTATGGGTTGATTCAGCTTTTACTACAGAGTCAGGCAAGCAGGAGAGCTGCTGCAGCAGAGGAAACAGATCCACACCATTGGGAAGAAGGGCAAGGAAGAGGAGTGAGAATGTCCCTGTCACCTGACAGGAGCTGTTGGACTGGCTCAGTTTCACCATTCAATTCCCTCTGGTCTCTCTAAAGAGAGGTGTCCTGCTTACGGTGGCCAGGAGCAGTTTGGCACTGGGTGGGTGTGGATTTTAAACCCTCTGTGTCATTGTTCTCATGAACTGCTCACCAGGGACCATTGGCAGCAGCTGCCCAGGGCACACCCCACCCCTCAGGGTACAAGATGGGTGTTTAGGAACTTCTGTGGGATAAGGAAGTTCTCCTGCCTCCACACCCACCTGAGGGGTCATGTCTGCTAATGGGCCACTAGGGATACCAAAAATATGCCATTGTTCACCTCACAATCACCCAGTGTGAAAGTCTCCACCCTGGGGGAGGGACTGGGTGTTCCCATCAGAGCCCAAGTGGATATAAGCTTGGGGTTTGGGGACGGGGGACTCTCTTCAGATCCAGAGGAGGAGCAGTGCCTCGACCAGACTGAGACTGCCACTGGACTGCAACCATCATTGTCACCTGCAGGTTTCTTGTTTTCTTCTTACTTTGAACTCAGGGGGGCCATGTGGTGCTCAGCACAGGGGTTGGTGAGCTCCATCCTGCTCATACCCCACTGTGCTGGGCTGAACATCTGGTGTTTTTGTGGCACAAATGAATTTTCCTTCTGTATCAGTGTATTTTTGTGATCTTTTATTAAATTGTTATTCTGACTTGCAATCCCATTCTGAGTTGGATTCATTTCTCCTGCTGGTTTAACTCTAAACCAGCACAAGAGGGACGATGGCCCAATGCATTGATGACCTGAAGAACCACCTAGAGGAACCTCTCCCTCAGAACCTCCTAGAAGAATCCCTCTCCCTCAGAGAGAGTCTACTCCTACAATATTCCTGACCTAAGCTTGTACTTCAATCCTTTGCCTAATAAGGACAGAATTAAAGCATCTGCATTGGATGAGGTAAATCTGGGCCATGGTATCTGTGCCTTTATTCCTTCTTGCCAAAAGGTCAGTTTAGCTGCACCCAGAGGGAGGGCTGCTTTATACATCTCATTCCAAACAGAAATCCTGCTTTTCCCTCAAATTCTTGCTTTTTGCTCTTCTGACCAGGCACACCTGTTTTCTCTACTAACTCGACTCCTTGCAGCCACGTGTGCCCAGGGGATGGGGGGGACTGTAATAAATAGCAGAAGCAAATAATTTACCCAGTAAAGAGCATTCCATGCTTTCTGTATGCAAATTCTGCATAAAAATTCTACATATATGGTGCAGAGCCGCTCTGAACTGATCTCTAAAAATGTTTAATGCAAACACAGCTGCTATCAAGTGTTGTTCTTTCCAAGAGTCCATTCAGTTTGATGGTTATCACTATGCCAACAGCATTCCCAGTACAAATCCCTCTTCCTGAGACTTCAACAACTGCTTTACTCACAAGAGAAGTTCATTTCACCCTGAAATTTTGTTCTCTGGATCCCTTCTAAACCTGTGATTCTCTCTTCTAATGGTACCAAATGACCCCAAATCAAGTCTAACAGATAATAACATTTAACTAGGTTTTTAGTAAGAATTTTAATTTAAGGACATATTTTATAACATCCCTGTTCAGCAAAATATTGTAGTGCCTTTGAGTACATAGTGAAATCTCACCAGGGTCAGAAGAGATATGATATGCAGGTTTAAACCACAATGCCTGGTAAAATTCACTGAAGTGTTTTGAATTGTAGTAACACTTTATTTAAATATCAGATTTAGAGAGCTGAGGTGGATCAGAGAGTTCTGAAAAATGTTAATGTACTATTTTAATTGATTGGTTAGTTTGCTATTTATGCTAGCTTTCAGGAAAGGGGTATTTTTCATCCTGTGAGAGAGGAGTTCTTTTTAAGGATCAAAAGTCCTTTAAGTCTGTAATTCTACAAAACTAAAGGGGACAGCACTTCTCTTCCTTCAGGGGTTGGTCATAGGATCTAGCTGTGCATTGTGTCCTTGAGAAAACACCTAAAATAACTCAGCCTTTGGCATTTCCAAATGTCCCAGGGACAGGGAGGTCAGCACACCAGCTGAGGACTATTTAACTCAAATCATGATTGTAGGATATGGTTTAATATTAAGTGCATAAAAAATCAGAGCTAGAATATTCTCATTCATTTCACTGAATTCCTACAAAGGACACTTACTGCTCCTTTGCATCCCTGCTCCTCCAGCCTCATGGAATCCCACGGGGGAAGCAGGGGTGTCAGCTTTGTCCAGGCTGCTGCTCTTCAGCCCTTTCAGATGGGTGGAAATTCAGGATCATCCTTCCCAGCACACCAGCCAGCACTGCAGAGCTAATGAGGTGGAGCAGGTCATCTGCACACAAACAAGGAATGGGAAGAGACCTCCTTGCACTCAGAAGCAAAGACAAGCACGTGCTGCAATGTTTATTATTTAAATAAAACCTTAGTGGCATCTTTAATATCAACTCATAAGAACTGTGTAAACCCCAACCTTACAGTGCAAACTCAATTTTTAGAGTGAATTAAACACTTCAAACCACTCAGGACAACCTCTTCTTCCTCTGGCCCTCATTAGCTCACAAAGCAGCAGCAGCAGAGGCAAGTGGGGGGTAACTGATGCATTGTAATTAGTGATAGTCTGTCAATGGGAAAAGCAGTCTCTAATTAACACAGGGCAGTTCCTTTCCCCTCTTAATGCCTCCTTTGCTGAAGCCCAAGGTGGAGCTATGGAAGGGAAAGTCCAATCAAAAGCCTGGTGGGTATTTGCATCTCCGTGACTGGAAAGAATTTAAACAGGTTTGGCTCCATCCGGGCACAAAGAGAGCTTTGAGAAAAGCAGGAGGCAAAGGGATGTGGGCCTGTCCACTGGAAACCAGGTAATCAACCCCTAACGGTGCACAGGGAGTGACAGGAGCAAACAGGGACAACTAAGGAGCCCTGGTGTGACCTGGCAGGTCTGTGATGCCCCTGCCATGGGTGCCACATTTGGGTAAAGCCCACCCTCAGGGTCTCATGGGGTTTGTGCAATTGCTTTTAGGATTCTTGAGGAGTTTGCATCAGGATGTGCTGTAGGTTCTGACTGTGATTTCCTAGGCTTATTTGTGACCCTTTGCAAGGGGGCAGCACTGAGGGAATAGAAACTGAAAAGCAGTGGAATTTATTCGAATATTCCCAGGGCTGAGCTTGAGGCTTTGCTTTGCAGTGCACTTTCCCATCAGGAAGAATGATGGACAGAGGGTCATCAGCTTAGGCCACTACACTGGATGTGCCAAATTTCTGTTCCCCCTTCCAAAGGGATGTATTTTTTGCCTATATGAAGCACAAGGTAATAGTTCAGGTGGAGGAGAAAGTTTGCCCTGGAGAGAAACACCTTTCCTCAACAGACAGGTTCAAATCACTGCATTGGAACTCTCACACAGTGTCCCAGAGGAATCACATAAAAAGCACAGACAAGGAAACAAAAGATGACTAACAACATGTCACAGCAAGGAGGAAGCCCCAAATCTTTATCCCTGGGTGTATTTAATTGTACCTGACACTGTAGACATATGAAGAGATTGCCATGCAAGAATAAGCTGGAGGAACTGATTGAGAATTGCCACTGGCTCAAACCAGACAGGCTGCAGGGCTCAAAGACACAACCTGAACATGAAGGCAAGTGATTAAGATGATCTGCAAGAGTCTAAAGATAGACAAATAAGAAACCCAGTAGTTTTCCAGGAGTGAAGGCAATATATTATTGCAATGAACATGGAAGATTCCAAGTCCAGGAAGGACTTACAGAATCACAGAATCATTAAGGTTGGAAAAGATCTCCAAGACCTCATCAAGTCCAGCAGTACTTCTTTGAGCACCATCCCCATTGACATCCAAGACATTACACCAGGCACCATCCCAGAGCTACTGGCAGATTGCAGAAAAAGGGCTATTAAATGAACTCCTCAAAAGACTTTCCAAGGAAGGCAAAGAACAGTAAGTGGAAGTGGAGCTCACTGAGTAAACAGTGAAGATTAAGAAATCTGGTTTTCTTGAGAAGTGGACAACTTCTACAGAGAACAGGGTCTCACACAGAGGGTTAACAACATCCTGGAAGATGGGCTGAGAATCTCTTACCAAATCCTGTAAAGGGAGGTTGAAAATGGGTTAATCATGACACTGTAAAATGAGGAGGAGCAGAACTACCCCTTTCAATAGAAGGGCACAATGTTAGGTCAGCTCAACTGAATCATATAAATTTCTCCTCAGATTTCCCAAAAAGAGAGGATGAAAATCAGAATTTAGGTGGTATGGATTAGTCCAGAGATTTCTTCCTAAATTACAAAAGGAACCTCATGTGACTGCATCTTAACCCTAGCAAGAAGTTGGGGTTAAGTCAATAGTTTGACCTTCTCTAAGCTGTCTCACTGAGGTTCTGGTTTAGAGAAATTAAAACTGTATTGGACACACACTGATTTAATCTGATTGAATCACACTATGACTTTTGATGAAGTGAGGACTCTACATTCTAGTGGTGAAGAAGAGCTGAGGATAATATCATCCTAAGTTGCCACAACTTGACCTAGAAGACAATGTCTAAAGACCCTTTAAGATGTTGTTTGAGGGAGACTAAACTTGAAAGTCTCTATGTTGTAATAGCAGAAGTACTAAAAAGAGGTGTTAAAGACCTCCTCTGCTTTTCTTCTCTCCATGAAGAAGCAATAATTATCCAGTTGAAAGCTGGGGATAAGTCAATTAACCTGAATATTGAAAGCAGAGGTTGTATCTCCTTCTGCAAAGGAGAAAACAGAGGGCATTTGGGCTTTTTTTGCAGGCACTTACCTGTTAGGTTGTCAGAGATGGTACAGAAACACCCAAGCTTGAATGCTTCCAAAGGTCTAGGTGACCAGAAACATGCATCCCTGTCGGGAGGGTGTGAGAAAATCTGCTTTCAGGTCTCTGCCTGTAATGGATAGAAAGGAAAACTTTACTGCCATGAATGACTTGGACATTTGAACATATACCAAAACATAACATGTGGGATTTGCCAGCAGGATGGGAGAGTGACTTGGAAAGCAGGAAGGATTCAAGGGGCAATGGAGAGGCACAAATCTCTCAGACAATGTGGCAAAAGGTGATTAATTTGATAATAAGATGTCTATGAACAGAGATGCAACAGTGCCTCTGCACAGAGATATCTGTTAGAGCAGCTGATCTATGCCTGTGCTTTGAAGGAGGTTGGGATATTCCTCAAGCATTCAAAGAAGACTGACAGAAATATTCAGATATTGAAGAGGGAAGCTCGTAGTGTGAGGCTTAAGGAGTTCATCCTGTTGAGCTTAACACATGGAGGTGTGACCTGCCAACCAGGAACTTGGCCTAACAGAAATAGAGCAAAATCCTGTGGCTGGATGGGACAGGTGAATTCAAGTCTAAAATAAAAAGTCTTTTTTTTTGTAATAAGCATTATTAAGTATTGGATCATCCTAGTACAGATTTTAGCTGACTTTCCTCTTCGTGTCTTGAAGCAAGACTAAGATACCGTTCTAATTTAACATTTTTTATGCAGCTTCCAGAAAACACTGTATGGCCTCTGGAAACAGGAGGTGGAAAGGGATGATCAGTGGGGTGGTCCCTCCTGCCTGGAGAGCCCATGTACAGGTAGCAGGTACTTCTCTGATAAAATAAACAAAGACCTGCTTTAAAAGGCAGAGTGTAAACTGATCTGACTGATGTGGTCTGATGCAACAGACTCAGCTTTATTGGATTAACCAGCAAACTTTTATCAGCTTCCCAAGAGTCCCATGAAATCACTCAAGTGCCCACCCTTTCCAGACTGTTGTTTAAAAAGGACTTGAATATAAGCAAACAGCAAAAAAGGTGGATCAAGAAAGCAGAGCTGTTAATCTGCCTGTAAAATGGTTAAAATATCTGGTTTATGGATGTAAATTCACAGGTACAAAGCCAATATGATTCTGTTTGTAAAACCCTGATCCTCCCATGCAGAACAACCATAGAATCATAGAATCCCAGACTGGTTTGGGTTGAAAGGGATGTTAAAGATCCTCCAGTTCCAACCCCTGCCATGGGCAGGGAACCTGCCAACCCCTTGAGTTAAGTAGAAAGGAGCAAAAGTAAATAAATAAAGTCAAATAAGTAAATAAAACTCGCCTGTGCTACAATAACCAATCATTTACATCCCTATGAACCTGTGATGAACAGACAAGAGAAGACCATATTTGCCATGGCCTAAAACTCCCTGTTCAAGAAACTACACCCCTCCTGGGAGACATTTCAGTCTGTGAGCTGAAATGTTTGGAAACCTAAAGCTTCAATTTTCAGAAGCCAACAAATTCATTTGGATGCCTTAATTTTTAACATAATTCTTGTGATTTTTTTTTTTTTTAGGACATAGATCAGTAGAAATATTCAATGCTTCCTGAAAAACTACACTCCTCTGAAGAAGCTAAAACATGAAAATAACTAAAAAATTAACAAAAAACCCAAACCCAATATTTTTGTCCCAGCTAATTGTATTTCAGGTTGTCTAAGAATGAAAAATGGCCCCAAGAAAGAAAGGTGCAAAATCTCTACCAAGTCGTTCTCCTCAGGGCTGCTCCGTGTGCACTCTCAGCTGTCCTCCACAGAGGCAGCACTGAAGATTCCTGCAGGCACAACCCACCATGTGGGCTCCCAGCCTGCAGAACAGCTCCCCAAAAGTAGATTTTGATGGGTCAAAGCCGTTTTATTGAATTAGCCCTTTATTGTTTACATTAAATCCAAGTGAGCTGAGAAGCACTGACTTATCCTCCTGAAAGGCTGGATTATACCGCGTGGCTCGGATGCAAAAAAAGATTAAGGTTTTTACACTAATTACTTCCAGCATGGGGAGTGCATGGAAAAGAAGAGAGCTGACTTTGGATTCACTCTGCTGGGCAGTTCAGAAGTATTTGTCACAGTTTTGGTCTGATTTGTCTTCTTTTCGTGCCAGACTGCTGCTCCATGACATAACTTGGAGTGCCTCACTGCCATGAAACCCTGTGTAGGGGAAGTGCCATGTGTGGGACAGAGGGTGGTAACAGCCCTTTCCACTGGTTTCTGGTGGTTTCACCCACCCTCCCACCATCACTGGTGCTGTGGGGTTCAGGGTAGCATCACTTTCAGCATCCCTTCCTCCCATGCTACATCACTCCTGAAGAAAGTAAGAGACTAGAAAAAGATTCTCTCTCATTATTGCTCAGTGAGTTTTCATTCATTTATATTTAATCAGCCGAGTAATCCAGCAGGAAGCAAAGTTTCCCAGACTACGAAACCCGACGTATTTTCAGCAGGCTGTAAAATCAGAGTGGGATGTAAAAGTGAATATTTTGGGAGCTTGACATGTCACATCAGTGTCATTGCTGTAAATCACCAGTGCTGCAGTCAGACAAGGACACACACACAACACCTGTGTCCTTCCTAAAGGAACCCTGATATTTCTCATGATCAAACAGGCACCTGTCTGTGCAGAACAGACATGCAGCTCTGGGCAGCTTTTGTGGCCAGCACTGGAAACTGTTCACTGGGAAATCAGGACTATCAGGGAATTCAATAATTTGTATGGGCAAAACAGATGGCCTAGAAGTGCCCACAGCTTTCACTGAATGGCTTTGCACACAGTGACATCAGATCTTCTCACCACACAAATTACTCCTTGGGGCCTGGGCTCTGCTGGCATTTGTTTGAGTGATGATACTCCCTGTAGTTTGTGAAACAGAACAAACAGGAGGCTTAAATGTGCCTAAAGATTTGTGAGCTGCTGATCCTACAGAAGGGACACCCTTATTGCTTTTACATCCACTACAACATGCATTTTTACGGTTGTTCTTCTATCTTGAGCAAAACGTTTGTGCCCAAACCCTGAGTTACAGAAAGGAAATGCACAGATCTTTCGACTCACACAGCTGTGACGGGGAAGGTAAAGCTCACAAAAGGGTCTTGTTTTAAATCTTGCATTCAATAAACTGCTAGAAGAACAAAATGAAAACAAGCTATTGTGTTAATCTCCAGATTAGCCCTCATAGTCTGTCAATTTAATACTGATTAGTAAACAATGTCCATAATTAAGCTGTTGTTGGAGACACAAATGCCCCACGAGCCCGAACTAATGCGTAGTATTCAATCCTTTTACAAAGGATGGCAGATACAATTCCAGGAATGTTAATGCTGTCAAGTATCCATGATGTACATAACAAAAGAGAAGGCAGAGAGTTGAGGTAATTAAGCTCACACTAGACCTTCTCTCCAACCTGTACGTGTTTATTGAGTAAATGTTATTAGGTGCAGTAAATAAAATGCCACTGAGTCGTGAGACCAAAAATGGGATGAAGTTTATGGGGCCGTCAAACCCTGGATTCCCCTGGCATCAAAGCACACACATCCCCTTTGCTAAGGCCAGTGACATTAATGTGCATGACAGGGGTCCATGGGGCCGTGGTCCCCTAATTGTTTAGGAGACCTTTTAGTCTGGTTGCAGACTGCATGTCTTGGTATTTGCGGAGCTAATTGCACTAAAATCCGCCAGCACAGTGTTTGCAGTGATGGGTTAACTCATTTATCCTCAGGATAATACCCAGCTCTTTGTCAGCCTGTTCTCCCGCCTTCCCTCCCGACTGTCCCCGCAGAGGCGGAGCAGGGAACAGCTCCCAGCAGTGTTTTCCCTGGAAACGCCCTGGCTGCACATGTGCGACAGCAGAAACTCTCCAGGAGGAACCCAAACCTTCTCCTCGGAGTCTTTCCATAACTGGCAGCCCGCTCCAAATTTCTCACGAGGGTCACAGAGCCCACTCTGGAGGTTAGTCCCTAATCAATTCTAACCCCTGGGACAAGCAGAGATGCTTGGCTGGGCACCTCTGACTTTATTCTTCTATACTGAATCTCATGGATCTTGGGTTGGAGTGACATGAGCTTTAAGGTCCCTTCCAAGCCGAGCCAGTCCATGATTCAGTGATTCAGTTCTGAACTCATCCTGTGCAGCACAGCCCAGCCCAGACAGGGCAATGCTCTGGGTTCCCTGGGACATCCTTCATCTCCCTTCAAGAAAAAAAATCAAGGTGGAAATAATTATGAGCAACCTGTTGTTTTCATTTCAGTATTTTATATCTGAAAAGTGACAGAATGCAGAAAAATAGGTTTTTTCCTAATATGGACTCTAATATTTACAAACTTCAGAGTGAAAGGAATTTCTTTGGACATTTTTCCCGAGTCCTTGATTTATGATCTTTTCTCAGACTTCTTGCCCCATGTTTACAAACATGCAAGTGACTAACAAAATCATAATTATAGCAATTCAGAAGCACTTTCTGCCCAGGGATCTCAAATGTCTTGGCTCACATAGCGCCACTGAGCAAGCTTCCTCTGGGATGGAATGTATTGACAGCCCACTGTACAGTTTGGACATCTGCAAATTAAATTGTTTTGCCAAAGGTCAGAAAGAGCATAAATTAGTGGTAGAACTAGGAAAAATACTCCATGGTGTCTTCCCCACTCTCCATTCCAGGGCTACCCATGGAAATGCAGAACAGCAACTGAGTGGCTTCCTGTTTGGACATGTGGCTTTGATTAAGGCAGGCCACAAGTTCCCAGAATTTTTAGCCAGGTGGTGACTTGGCTTTTGGGTGTTAGAGGAACACAGCACCTCTGCCCTTGCCTGCTGCACACACAGGGAGCAGCCCTGCCTCAGCCACAGCTCCAGGACTGGAGAGGGAAGGAGCTGGGATGGCAATGTGCAAGTCGAGGTTAGGGGTAGCACCAGACCACAGCACACCAATTTATTTTGGCTCAAATTGCTATGGAATCACAGGCTCAGTGGAAAATGCTCCTTCTAGAAAAAGCCAACCTGCCTCTATTCCCATCCCTTGAACAGACAGAGTAATTAATGTTACTGAGACAGTGTTAGCCCATGTTTTAAATGCCTCTCCAACACCCAAAAAGCCTTGTTTCATTAGGTAAAGAGTACAGTTTGCTCTGTCTTCACAAAACCTACAGGAAAAAAAGCTACAGGATTCTGCAGCAGCTCATTTAGGGTGGTTCTGTGGCTCAAGGAGAGATGGCACAAAGCACACTGGAAGCGGAAAGTGTCACTGTCACAACAAGACTGTGGGGCAGCCAACCAGGATCACTGCACTGATCTCAGAGCACCTTCAGCACACCTGGAAGTCACTCAGGCCCTGGGGAAATGTGGCCCTCACAAGGAGATTTCTCTAGTTTGAGCCTCTCCAGAGAGCCATGCTGAGCTGTCAGAACTGCAGCAGGTGAGACAGCAAAGCACAGGAACACAGCTCCAACCTCTCTGGGGCACACCATGGTGCTTCAAAGGGAACAGAGGCAGCAGCTGACAGAGAGGGAAATTCAGGCTTGGGACTGAAGTACAGAGGTGAGAACTAGAAAGCATGAAAGCTTCTCTCATTTGGCACAGGAAAGTCACACAAGAGGCTGCCAGAGTTTTACTGAGCCATGGGGGAGATTGATAGAGGAGTAACCTCCTTTTCCACTTACTATCCTGCTTGCACTGGGAAAGGCTGTTTAGATGAAGACTCCAGTTCTGCTGAAGAAAGCGTATTTACCAAATTAGTCCCATTTTGAGCACATTAGCAAGAAAACAAGAGTATGGGTAACTGTAGTACTACTTCATGTTTCAAGTGAATCTGAATAAAACAGGAGCTTCTCATTGCTCAGCAGGAAAGGAATATGTTCTTGTCTCTGGATACATAAAAGGAATCTGATCTCATATTTCCCCGTATTGTTTTAATTGTCTCATTGTACAACTGATTTGATTATAACTTGCAGAGAACTTAGAAACTTGGAGGTAGCTTAGATGAGATGCAACAGAAGCATTCAGTGTATTTTAGAAAAATATTCTCCCTTTTCTGTATAAGAACATGGACAGGCACATAAAAATTGCTGTCTCTTTTTCCTACCAGCCACAGCCAAGACCTAATGATTCACATGTAAAAGCAAAAATGCCATAATGCACTTAACCAGATGTGGAAAGCTGAAAATGGAGGTGTCAGTGGATAGCTGTCCTTAGCTCCTCAGTGTTGCAGTCATCTCTTCCCTTAAGACCTGGAGTGGAAGAGTTTGAAACTTCTCCATACCAAACAAAGACAGCCCTCTTGGTAAGAGAGTCAGCTCTTTACAAAAATAAATTGTTAGCTGGAATATTCTCTAGACTGGCTGAAAAGCTGCTTGAAAATCTGATCTTTAACATTCACATAGAGCTTTGGTACCACCCAGTGCACCAAGAGGCAATAATTACCCAAAGCACAACTCACCACAACACACCCCTGAGCTCCTCAAGCCAAATCTCAGCACAGGAGCACGTTCTGCCAACAGCAGCTTTTCCCTGACTCTTCAACCACAAGGAGATGAGGGGAGGCTCAGGCAGAGTGGAAATGTGCAAAGTTACTCTGCAAACATCCTCTCCTGGATCCAGCCATAACTGTGGAAAGTGGGACAGCCTTCAGCCCTGTCAGCTTCCTAGGAAAATTGCTCATGGAAGCACTTTATGGCAGGCAGAGTTAGTGAAGGCCTGCCATTGACATCCTTTAAACTAGCCCTGCTCCCTGAGCCTGACACAGACCTCCCAGGAGCACCTTGCTGGGACAGCTGGAGTGGCTGTGAGGAGGCAGAAGGGCAGGTGAGCAGCTGGGAGCAAGTTGGCACTAACCTCCTGCCACACCTCACCTGCTGTGCAGGGTCTGTCTCCACCACGAGAAGGGCATCCACATGGAGAGAAGTCAAACCTCGCTGCTTTGCTGCACAATTGGAGTCTGGCCTTGGGCAAACTGCTTGGATCCAGATCCTTCAGGGTCTGTCTAGAGAGCATTAAATTACTACCTGTAATTATACATTTAAATAGGTTTGTTATCATGGTCAAAATTTTTCTATGTTACGCTTGTTCCAAGTGAAAAATGAGACAGCATCCCTTCCTTGGTTCTCTGGAATGTTAGAGGAATCTGTCTCTTAGATGCCAGGGTAAGTATCTACAGAAGAGATAGTGAGTAAAGTTAACAGAGATTGTATTCAAATGTCATTTGAAAAAAACAGGGCCTTTAGCTCTGCCAGAAACACAGAAAATCCTCAGCCAGAATATCCAGTGATGAGACACAATAGTGTGACGAGTAGTTCCTCCACTCTTCACCAAACTTCTTGCTTAGAGCACCCTGCCACTGTTTCAGCCTTGATTACTTTGCCTCTCTTTTGTGACCGTTTTGAGGACATTGTTTAGTGGTGAACAGGGTGCTGGGTTGGGGGTTGGATTTGATATCCTTAAAGGTCTTTTCCAGCTTTAACAATTCTGATTCATCCACCTTTTTTTCCTACATTTCACAGAGGGTTTATCAGACTGCAGAGATGAATTTTTATTGATCCACCAGTTCAGCAGCAGCAACGAGGCCAAACCATTTGGTGCCTACAGTCCCATGTTCCCTGGGTGGTTCCACCCACATCCAAAATGCCAGGTGCTCCCCCATCCTGGCTCACACAGGTTCCCACCCCGTGCCTCTGGTCTGTGAGGAGTCCCAACAGTCCCTCCCAGTGGAATGGAGAGGACACTCATCTCTGCAGCACTGCTGAGGCTTTTTATTCTCCAGCTGAAGTGGAACAATCAGTTCCAGCAATCAAAGGGATGTGGAGTTTCTGAGCCAGGGCTGTACCAAACAACCACGTGTGAAAGCCACCAGGAATTCCATGAATCTCTCTCACCTCTGCTTCATCTCCATTTTCACTTTTTGCCTTCTTAAGTTGTTGGGAAGGTCAACTGTGATAAAATATTCTGGAGCAATTCACAATTTTGTTATTTGCTAGTTGTTTAGAAAAAGGCAAATTGTCCTATTTCACATCATCCAGCAGTTTCCAAACAACATGTTATCTAAATACTGATCAGCTGCATTGAATCATTGGTTTTCACACAGTTAAGCCAAATCTATTTGAATAATTTTTGAGTTCTCCCTTTGCAAATTAAGATCCTTCTTACTCCATCTTCTGTTCTATAAGCTTCCAAGAACCAGCTGTTGAAGTCTGCTGTAGGTCTGACCCCCTGATAAATCCCAGTTACCCATTTGTCCTGTAGCTGTAGAGGCAGAATTCCCAGTGTACTCAGAAGAGTCTGCTGGATTGCCTGTTTATCCTTCAAATCTCACTGTTCCTTAACCCCCAAATGCAGGAACATGGGAGATGCTCTGGAGCAGAAAGAAGAAGGAAACACATCAGCCCTAAATTTAGGCAGGTTAGTGAGAATTAAGAAATTGCAGGATATTTTTCTGGAAGCAAAACATTTTCTATGCCAATGAGAGTTTGTTAAACAGCTTCAGGGGACTTTGGATCCCTTTCACAGATGAAATGACCTGAAGTTTTTTGTGTCAGTTCTCATTTGCCATTCAACAATCATAACAGAGGCAGCAGTTACACCCTGGAAGGGTGGGGGAGTGGGGTCACAGAGCAGAGGACCCACAGGAACTGTCACCCATCATCTCTGCTGGTGGTTCCAACTATCATGAACCAAGAATGCCATGGAAAATCCTCCTGCATTTGCTCCTGAAGGCATTCCTTTAGGCAGAAGGAAAGTAGGTTATAATTTGCTGCAGGAAAACTGGGCACTGCTTCATCAAAACAGGGGAAAAAAAGATGATATTTTAAAGTAAGATTATGAAATCAGATGCCATCTTGTGGCCAAACCCCATGGAATTGCTATGGGAGATACAACCCAGCAAAACACACAATAAACATACAGACAAATGAGAAGAAATGAGGGATTAAACAACTGGGGACACATTACAGAGACTTTAATCTGCAGGTCTGCACTTCTTTGTTCAGCATTTTTCTGTTTGCAGGTATAGAACCAATTCCTCCCCACCTCTGACAGCTAAACTCCAGTAAAAAATAGATTTAATTAATGAGGGGATGGTCTTTAAGGTCCCTTCCAACCCAAACCAAGTTGTGTTTCTATGATCTATGCATAGAAAAGCTCCTTCTGGCCTTTTAGATGATTTCAGATCACCTCTCAGTCCCATATGAGTGGCTGTGTGGTCTCTTCAGAATATGAAACTACCACACAATCAGGTAAAGCCTTTACTGTCACACCTTTTAAAATATTTTCACTCCTATTTCATGGTTTTGCTAATCAGAAATAACAGGATCACAGACTGGTTTGGGTTGGAAGAGATGTTAAAGATCATCACATTCCAACCCCCTGCCATGGGCAGGGACACCTTCCACTAGCCCAGGTTGCTCCAAGCCCTGTCCAACCTGGCCTTGGACACTTCCAGGGATGGGGCAGCCACAGCTTCTCTGCCCAGCCTGGGCCAGGGCCTCACCACCTTCCCAGCCAGCAATTCCTTCCCAATATTCCATCTAACCCTGCCCTCTGGCAGTGGGAAGTCATTCTCTCTTGTCCTGTCCCTCCAGGCCCTTGTCCATCACCATTACATCATATGACCCTCCCACTGCACCGTAGGAGGACCCCAATTCCTGACTGTGCACATCCAAAAATGATAATAACTTTATAACATGACCACAGGCATCCAGTGACAGTGACCACACCTTCCAGCACATCAAGCAGATACACCAGAGGATCTACAGGAGCCCCAGGCCCTTCTACAGAGCAACAGCTAGAACCCAGGTGGGACACCTTACAACATGTAGATGGTGCTAGATCCCTCTTTTTAGGGAAATGACCTGTTCCTGCCCCATGGAAACATCCAGGACTAGATATCTGACCATAACAACCACTCTGGAGCTGGTAGCAGCAGTTGTGAGTAAGGGGTTAACTAGCAGCCATTATTACAGTGAGGAAATTACCCCAACAGAAGTAGAATCCACATGGTAGAAGACAAGTGTTATTCACAAGTTATTAATAAAAGAGACCAAAAAGGCAATGCTGCACTGTTCTGTTAATCTCATAAGCCCAGATGTTCATGAAATGAAAAACAGCCCAAGTACATGACCTTTCATACTGATGTAAAGGAATGTTTAAGATATGATGGGATGTTATATATCACAGGATGTTAAAAACATCACGGAGAAAATTCAGTATGGACAGCAAAAATATAAAGAATTGAATACTTACAAAAAGATCTCTGATAAGATGAAAAAAATTCTGATTATAAATTTCCATAATGATGATTTTACACACTTTTATAGTTACCACTGGCTAGACAGTGCCAAAGTACAGTCTTGGCAGGAATCACTATGGCATGGGATTGCTAGAATTTCTTGCACACTTTCTCTTAGTGTGAAAGGAACTGTTCATTCTTGGGAAGGCATGTGGTGCTCTGGTTTTATACACAATAAAAAGTTATGCAGAAAACACCCTACATGCAAAAAAAAAATAAAAATCTAAGGACTCTGTTGCAGCTTCCTATTGGAGTTAGTTCTCAAGGTAATCAATTCATTTGGAAGCAAATTAATTTGAGAATTAGGAGATCTAGAGATTCTGAAATAAAGTTTCTCTGGATATTGGTCCCCTCTTTTCTGTTCCAGCCCCAGTGAACAAACACAAGACAAGAGCCACAGGTACTGTGGGGAGCTCAGGAGGAAAGTCTGTGTGTGCAGACAGCAAAGAATCCAGACAGAACCTCTTGGTCTTCCCCTTGTTTCTTTGGCTCTCAGATGCTTCGGTGTAAAACATGTGGTTTACACTCATCTCTGTGTAAACTTCTCCAGGGGTGACTCCACACACAGGGCAGGCCCTCTGTAAACAAGGTGGACAAAGCTGGGCCTCAGAGCGTGGGGGAACACGTGGTTCTTGGAGCTCTTCATTAGTGACACCACCTGGTCCGTGTGGATTCTGCATCCTGGGACTGCAGAGCAGCATGGACCTGCTGGAAGTGATGGGATAAAGGTAAAGGAACTCAGCAAAATCTCAGATGCTCTCCCAGCACCTCCGTCCCTGCTGACACTGGAACAGTGTGGCCCCAAGGAGGGGAGTGTGGGGCAGCTTGGGGAGGTCAGTTTACACCCAGGTCAGCTTAGACGTGATTGTATACAGTATAGGGGTCTGTTTTCTATTTGCTTGTCAAATACCAACACCATAAAGAAAGGAATAGTACTAAATCCACCATTTTAACCTTACACATACCCACAATTACAGCTGAAATAACTCAGCAATTTTTGAGTTATATGAGTGCAAAGAAAGCATCTGTAACCAATCACCTATTTTTTTGTTGGTGCCTTATTTTTTTGGCAATTCTATATCTTAAAAATTGTGAATGCAGTTCTATTTTTTTTTAAACTTGTTAAAAAAAAAAAAA
>VXAU01000103.1:303-45071 GCA_013399695.1 Formicarius rufipectus | reverse complement strand
AAAACAACACATGTGCTCTCAGGCTGGAAACACACATGCCAAATTCAGCCTGGAGAGAATTTTTACGGCTGAGTTATAAACCCCTGAAAATAGGGATTTATAATGGAAATGCTGACAGACCATTAACTACAATAATAACATAAATGGAGCAATAGAATTTCCAAGTTATCTCCTTTTTGTTTGTGTCAGCATTCCTGCACCAAGAGCCTGTGTAACACACACACAGTGTTAGCAGAACATCACTGAAGGGGCTCTCCCATGGAGTTCATGGGATGCAGAGGAAGGAGGATGTGATGTGTGCCCTGGGGTGCACCACATCCTCAGTCACTCCCAACTGGATACAGGACACATAGGATATTGAGTATATCCTATCCTTCTCTTGCTGGATATCGATTTTGGGAGGAATCCTGCCATCAGGTGAGTCACAGATCCCAGTTCACCTGTTTGGCTCTGCACTGGATCCAAGGAGAGCAAGGCATGGCTTGCTGATCCCACACACTTCCACTTCCCAGAAAGCTTGGAGCTTTCTGTGTGACCCAAAAAAGAAAGAGCGAAATGATAATTGGGCATGAAAACAGGGCACATGAGGATTGTTAAGGATTTTAACTACACTTTGTGTGCTCTTGCTTCAAAAGCTCAAGCCCTGTCTTCTCAGGGAGGATGCATATACTGAAGATGTGCAAACTGTCATGTTGCTCAAGTTAATTTGTTCCCTATTACAGGCAAGTTGTTTAAAACTAAATTAAGTTGCAGCTAATACTGCAGGAGCTGTACATTGTTCACCCTTACAGGAAAAAAGCTCTTAGTGGTGAAGCTCATCTCTGGCACTTTAAAACAAAGTATATATTCCTTATGAAAACAGAATTTCAAATTCATAGAATCACAGACTGGTTTGGGTTGGAAGAGACATTAAAGATCACTGCATTCCAACCCCCTGCCATAGGCAGGGACACCTCCCCCCAGCCCAGGGTGCTCCAAACCCCATCCAACCTGGCCTAAAACACTTCCAGGGATGGGGCAGCCACAGCTTCTCTGGCCAACCTGTGCCAGGGCCTGCCCACCCTCACAGGCAGGAATTTCTCCAAATTATTCTGCATGGGGTTGACACTGGGAGAGAAGGAGGATGACAGATCTGTGTACAGTCAGGATTTGCCAGACTAAGGGTTTTGGAAGATACTCCAATACAATCAGCATCTGGCTTGTTCCCTGCCTCGTTTGTCCTACACATCCTAAAGCACCTGACACAACACAGCCAGTATCATTCCCATTTTACAGATGGTTAAAGGCACAGAGGTAAAATAAATTCCTCAATATTACATATCAGGTTTCTTCCAAAAGCCAGGAAAAGAACCAAGTTTTCTCCTTGTTTTAGTAACCTCTGCTGTACAAAACCCAGATTTCAATCTTTTTCACTTTAAGGGTAAAAAGGCTTAATATGACCCTAGAGTTGACAAAACTCATCTGCTTCAGAAAAGCCCTGGCTCACTCCAGAAGTGGAGAGCAATTCTCATATCACAAAAACAATTTTCTTCAGAAAAACCCTGAGGTTTACATTAGAAGAGTAAGTCTGAACAAAAGAATGCTCTTTCCCTGCTAACATCACCACTGACCCTGACAGTCCCTCCCTGCTAGCAGCTGCTTCTGACACCCACCACCTCCCTCAACAGGGAAACGTTATCCTAAAAACCATTCTTCCCTATTATCTGCACCCAAAGAAGGAAAACCAGTGGCTGCAATGCCTCAAGTTGCCTTCCCGAGCCCTTCTGCCACTCTTTGCTCTGCTTTTGTCCAGCACATGTGTCTGAGGCTCAGCAGAGCTGGGGGCGTTTGGCAGGCCCAGCTCCCCACCCCGTGTCCCCCTCGCACGGCGGACGCTCCCCAGACCTGCCCCCGTTTGGATCAGGGAGCTGGGGGATGACACGTGGCTGTGCCTGTTGTTTACAGCCCAGGATAACACAACAGCCCTCCAGTTGTGCCGGGGTCTTGCCAAGATTAGCACGTGGAGGAGCAGGAGCTGAGGCTCAGCAGGACAGAGGTGAGGCTCGTGGGCAGAGGGAAATGCTCCGAGGAGAGCGGCGGTTCCTTCGGAGCGAGGACACGTGCTCATGGATCATCCAGAGAATCCACCTTCTGGAAGTGTTCCTGGTCCTTAGTGATCCTGAGCTCTCTGACAGCAACATCTGGGAGAAATGCTTTCTGCCCTCTCTGAGGAGCCAAAGGGCTGCATTATATCCATGTGATGACTCTGCCCCAGGGGTAAATGCCTTTCTTGCTTTTCAGCTTGCCATGGCACTATGGACCACTCGGACTTTGAGCACCAGCACCAAGGAACCTCCAGCTGGTACCAAGGGTTGCAGCACAACTTCTTCCCACAGCAACCACGGGCAGGTGGTTTCCTTGCTCTCACACTGGCTATCCATAAAATACTCTCTTAAGTTCATGGAATCACTGAATAGCTTGGGTTGGAAGGGACATTAAAGATCATTGCATCCCAACCCCCTGCCATGGGCAGGGACACCTCCCACCAGCCCAGGTTGCTCCAAGCCCCATCCAACCTGGCCTAGAACACTTCCAGGGATGGGGCAGCAACAGCTTCTCTGGCCAACCTGTGCCAGGGCCTGCCCACCCTCACAGAGAAGAATTCCTTCCCAATATCCTATCCAACTCTGCCCTCTTCCAGCAGGAAGCCATTCCTCCTCCATCCTGCCACTTCATGCCCTTGCAAAAAGTTCCTCTCCATCCTTCCTGTGAGCTTCCTTTATGTTCTGGAAGGATGCAACAGGAGTTCTGGACTGGAAGTTCTCACCCTTATTTTCAAGGGACCAAATAGCCTGAAGAAAAGCATTCTAGAAGCCCAGTGCCACCTCCAGAGTTCCCTTCTCAAAGATACTGCCACAGCTGACTTCAAAATGAAGATTATTGCCCTGGAAGTAGAGCTGCCAGGCAGGAGAACATTTTCTGCTGGGCCCAAGCCAGCCACAAGCATTTCCACCTTCCTGTCTGAGCCCATCCTAAACCTTCCTTTCCCCAGGAAAAAGGCACAGCTCAACCCATGCAATAAAGAGCAAACCAAAGGCAGCCCTCCCTCCACTACCTTTTCTGCCCACATTTACACAATCCACACACTACAGGCTTCAAAACTGAAAAGAAGTAGGAATTCCTTGCAAACAATCACCAGAAGGGAAGCAGCCAAGAGTGCTAACCTGGCAGCTGACTGCAGTGGGGATGGCAATAGTGTGGTTATTCCCAGAGGGAAAGCTTACCTCAGCAGTCCCAGCCTTGCTGGCACTGCCTGAAAAAGGCTGGCATCTTGAAGCTTGATAATATGGTATTAATCATGTTCTTGTCATCCACAGTTACCATCAAAATCAAACAGCAGAACCGAGAGGAGCAGGAAATGCTGAATTAAGGTAACACTTCCCCTCCACAAACCACCACTCCAGCCTAATCCTGTCCCTCAAACCATGCCAATCCCTGGAAATGAGACTTCTCAAGCTGTTGGAAGTCCTGAGCAGTCAGCTCCAAAGGAGCAAGCACATGGCTTGCAGCCACCTTTGCAATGCCTCCCTGCCAACTTCACCCTCCCCAGATGCAGGTTCATGAGCCAGGGTAGAGTCTGGGGGCAAAGATTCAGGTCTGAGGTTTCAGTAGGAATGCTCCAGACAGCTTTGGGGAGGGCTGAAGGGAACAGGCAGAGCTCAGCACCTGCCCTCACCCCCTGGTTTCACTGTCAGGGGGAGAAGGACAAACTTTCACCATGTGCAGCCTCAGCTTTTAAAGTTACAGAACTTTTCCTCTGTAATTTATGATATTATAAAGTTGTCTGAATTACTGAAAAAAATAGAAGGGCTAGGTTTTTATATTTAATTTTTATTTAGTGTTTCAGTTGGTTTATTTGTTTCATTATAGGAGATCAAAAATAATTCTGATGCTCACAATGACCAGTAAGGGCCATTGAAATATGTTGGAATAAGTTTAAAAGCAGGTGGTTACCTTATTAAGTGTTAAATATTCAGAGCTGGAATATGAGTCTGTTTCCATCTAGGGCATGCAGTAAATGGCTTCCACATATGCATAACAGCCCATTAGCACAATAAAAGATATTAGTTATCCAGTTGAAATTAGAACAAATATGTACTAAATGTAAGAATTTCAAAGGATCAGTTTGATTTTAAGAGCTGTTGTTCCAGATGGATGGCCATGGATCCACTAATCTAAACAAATGCAGTACAATAGAAATTATTGTTTGGAATTCTTTCACCTACAGAGTATCTGTGGGAGGAGAGGTGGGGGTACAAAACAGTTTGGACTCATCAGGTGCATGAAAAGAACCTTCAAGTTTTCATTTCCTAAAGAGTTCATGGATTCCATGGGCAGAAAAGCAGCTTTCCAGGGCAAGGTACTTCCTCAAGTCTGCAACATCAATAGAATCCACTCCTGAAACTCAGCTTAGTGAAGGAAGTTACTGTTGCTCTCAGCATTTTGATGGTATTTTAGCAGGTCTCACCTCTGCAGGAGTTACCCACTGCAAAATGAATTTGTTGAACTTTAACTGACTCTTTTGGAGTCAAATATTCACTGGCAGGTGGGCTCCAAAGGGACAAGTACCAAGCTTAATAAACACACAGTCTATCAGCTTGTGTGTGTTTTAATAACGTAACAATTTTGTAGGTATTTGAAAAACCCAAAATAATTTTATTTTTACAACAATCTGTGGCAAGTCAAATCGGGAATAGGGCAGTCTAACACTAAACTAAATGCCCATAAACTTTTAGCCATATATGCAAAAAAATAAAATTGCACAATAAAAGCAGTTTAGCAGTCCCAGTGCCCACGTTTCAGCTGAAGGGAACTGTTTCAGTCACATGTGCTTTTCCTCTTGAGAGTTATGTTTGGTATTTTACACTCAACTCTGGCACTATTTTTCACTTGTTAATTGGAAACCACAAGCACTTCTGCAGCGTTTTGCTCTGCTTTCTGTATTTGTGATCTGCACTCAACTGTCAAATATTTAAAGCCCAAAGCTTTCCTGACAAGGGAACAGCATCTGTCCCAGTTCCCCCCAGAGCTGACCTTCCACCAAGGGAGTCCTGGATTCCATCTGTAGCCAACGGGTTGTTACTGCAAAGACAAAACCCCATTCTACAACCTGAGCATGAGAACAGGACTCCAGCAACAGCACCATGTCTGTTCACACCAGGAGAAAGTTTAGCAGTCAGATTTATCAAAACCCGTGCATTTTGTACTCAAAGGGAGACATTTTAGAAAGAGATGTAACTCTTCTTCAACATTAGGTTTCTGGTTAATGAGGGGCTGCTCCCAGCCTTGCCACACCATATAAAACCTGCTGTATGGTATAAAACTCCATTGCCAGGATTGTTATTGTGAACATTGTTAAAACAACCATTAGTTTCAATCATGGCAGGACTGTGGGATGTGTCTCAGATATATACACATGTGCATGTATATATATATATATGTTTGTGCATTGTAGTTACCCTCGTGCCTCAACAATTCAAGTCCAATTTTAAATAGCCCCTTTAGAGTTACAGTAACAATATTTTGCAGTATTTATCCCTGGGGAGATTGAGTCACTAAGGCTTTGCCAAACCCTGTCTGACTGATCCAACCATTCCAGTAAGTAGCTCCTCCAAAACTCCCAGGAACAAATCTTTCATCCTGTATCTCTGGTAAAAGCACATTGCTGCACTACCTCTCCTGACACTTAAGCTCTCTCAAAGACCACAAAATCTCCCTGAATTGGATACTTTCCAACACGGCACTTGAGGGGCACGGGTTAGTGCTTGGCACTGCTGTGTTCAGTGTTCGACTCGATGGGCTCAGAGAGCTTTTCCAGCCGAAATGATTCCCTACCCTCTAGGAATCTGCCCAGCTTTGGTTTCAGCTTCCCCTTGTTGTTTCCCAGGTACCCGCCGGGTCCTCCCGCAGCAGGCAGGGACATCTAGCGACCAAAAAAAGACATTGCAACTAAATAACCAGCGCCTCTATTTCCTATTTAAACGGTTTTATTTCCTATTTAAACGGTTTTGTTAAAATCAAATATGTTTTGTTGCTGCTAAGCTATTTTCTACCCATTAAATTAACCAAGACCATGTCTACTCATCATTGGTTTGACCCTCATCAGGAAAAAACAGAAGGCACCTAATTTATTTTTAATTTCACTCTAGAAAAGTGTTTTATTTCCTTGAAGTAAGATCTCAACAGAAAAAGCTGCCTACCCAAACGTTTTCTCATTTGCACTGAGCAATAGGCATTCTGAACTCATTAAGAGGACATTCACAAGTTTTGTTTAATTACACATTTCTTATGCTTCAAATAAGACCAAAAAAATCAACATTCTGCATCACTATCAACTTTCTTTTTCCTCCACATCTATAAATGCTTTCATGGAAAAGGCCCTGGCAAGTAAACCCATATTTCTGACCTGCTGCATGTCTAACATTTCTTCTTTAATAACTCCATGAGCGTGGCAGGCTCTTCCTATTAACTCCATTACATCATCATTATCAAAGAGGAAAGGAAATTAATTTTGTTTTCCAAAGCCTTGGCAATCAGTTGGGTCTTTACTTCATCAGACATCTGCTGTTTTCCTACGTGTGTCATTTGTGCAGCAGAGTTTTCCCCATGACTTTATTCTCCCCACAGTTTCTCATGCCACACTGTTTACCAGGGAAACAAAGCCCAGCAGGATCTCTCATTTGCCCCGTAAAAGTGTAAAGCCAACTTAAAGCCAACGGCATCATCTTTATTTCACTTTCAAATGCCTCTTTTCTCATTTCAAATAAAGCTCAGTAAAGACTGTCATGCAAAAATAACCTCTCGTGGTCTTTGCCTGAAATTTATTACTCGTGCTGCAGGACTTTGTTTTAACAGATGGGACTTTATCAGCAAATTATATGGGCAGGCCACCAACTTCCCTCAGGAATGGAGGAGTGCTGGTATTTACTTGGGCTCTTATCTATGCACTTAAAGCCATATTCTAACCACACACTTCTATTTCCATTTATTGATAGAAAAGACAAAACACAGAGAATCTTCTGTTCTAAAACCCTGCTCATCCCCAAGCTCTGGGTTTCTCATGTATGTGATCAGTAGCTGCTGTCAGACACTTCACATGAGCAAAACTTCCCCTCTTTTCCTTTTGAAAGTTGAATGGACTTGATAATGTGTTTTCATGGCCCTCCCATAACTCCATTAATGCAGCACAAAAGTGGACAATTTGGATCACTTTTCCAAATATTTACTTTGCTAAATAATTTGTTGTGGTTAGCCTGGATTTTTTCCTCTACTTAACTACACTGTGATTTACCCTGCAAATAATATTCTAAAAGAGAACTTTGCTCATGGCAAGTCCTTCTAAACTCCAGCCACCAGCACGTCGGGAACTGGAAGGTTTAGTGAGTGTATCCAGAGTGGAGGGTCCCCAATTCCATCCCTTATCCTACCCCAGAAGGGCACAAAAAGATAAACCTGTGCTGAGCAGGACCACCAGAGTCAGAAGGGAGGGAATCCGAGCCCCCACAGCCAGCCTGGAGCACACCTGCTCCACGGTACAACCTGTGTGGATACAAAAGGGGCAGGTGAGGGAGAAAAACTAAATAAATAATAACTCCAGGGAAAGGAAAGGAGTGATAAGCACAGAGCACCACAGTAGCTGCCAGCTGCTACATCCCATTACAGAACCTGATATTTATTCTTGCTTCTAATCAAGATCTAAAGATGCAATATATAATTTATTTCTGAGTTGCACACATCATCCTAAAATAAATTCTTTTTGAAGGAATTTTGAAAAAGTGCATCCTTTGCCTAATGGGACTCCACTCAGCCATGCACTGCACTTTGAAAGAGATGGAATTCTGAGAAAGATGACACACACTGATTTTAAGGTGTTCCTACTGAAACACTGCATAACAGTGCTTTGAAATAATACAAGGATGCCAGGTAATTTATTTCAAGTGGGAAAGAAAATGTTAATAGAAAATCATGTAAAACCTTAAAAACCCACTAAAACATTTCAAGTGTTTTGCTCCAAATTCTTGAAAATACCACTAAAACCAAGCAATGCTTTCCTGTTCAATGCAATTCTTTCAATATAGTTTATATTTTTTTTTTTGTCTGTTGCAGGATCTTCTGTAACATGGAACATCCCATGGAATCTTCTCATGGAACCCCACCCAGGAATATTAGAGCAGTGCATTTAAGACTCATCACTGAGCCAGGTGAGGTTCTTTGTTAGCAGAGAGATTATAAGTTAATTGTCAACTATAAAATTGAGGACCCAGCACAGAAACAACCTACATCATTCTGACATAGTTAAACCCAATTTGTCTTAGTTTTCACTGCTGATGACTTGATCATCTTATTCTTCAACCACAAACAGAGCTCTGCTAAGTAAGGAGAGAGCTTCACTGTATTCAATGGGTCTTGGATCAGATGTTGATGGCCAAATTGTGATTTTTTTAATTCTCAGAATGAATAGCTTCTGCTCCATGGTGAACTCCCCCAGAAATGTGCTGTTACTGCAGGAAAAGGTATCAGAAACTGGACCTTAGAGAACAACTTCATAATGCTCTCCTAGCAAAGAAAGTTTGAAAACTCATTACAAAAGTGAGAGGACTTGTAAAGCAACACAAAATCTGGTCACAGTTCTGGACCAACAACCTTTATCTGAATTTCAAATACTCCAGAGTTTGTAGATAGAGACATAAACCAAATGGTGTGGTATGGACCACCATAAGGGTAAGGGTTATTTTCTAAATAATCACTAAAATCATGTTCAGAGGCACTAAACAACTGCCAGAGCTCTTGAGTGAGAGCAGTTAAGTCAAGGCAAATTCCAAGGTATTTTAGCTGAATATTGCATTTAAATTCTGACATACAAGGATAGGAACTCATGTGAAATGTGGACCTGGATTTCAGTTTTAAACTTCTTGCCATTAAAGTTCAGGGTATGTTTGGGTCAGGCAGCTCAGTGTGGGTTTAGATCTCTACAGGATATCAGGTTTTTTAAAGATACTTTTCATTTTCAGATGTGACTGTTAAAAAATCCTGGGTACAATAAACCATTTGACTTGGGGAAAAAAAAAAAAACGTTGAGCTATAAACTGAAACCAAAGTAGCTCAACTTGGGAGTGTCCCAGCTGCAGAAAACTCTTAATTTTAAAACATTTTGATTGATCCCCAATCTCTTTGAATTACACTGCAGTAAGGGCTGTGCACCCTTCTGAAATCGGGCTATGCCTCAATTACTTCATCTGTGGATAAATTTCATTGTTATTTGAAACATGTGCAAAAGGCAGATACCAGTATACCCTAAAATTGATTAAATATCTACCTCATTAAAGTACAAACCCTAAAGTCTAAGAGGCCCTGCTAGGAGGGTTCACTTTGCATTAAGAATGCTAAACCTTGCCAGGGAAATACCATTCTGGATCAATCCGGTTTAACTGGACAACATCTGTATTTTAGCAGCTGGACACTCACAGCACCATCACCTTACTCAGGGTTTTCACAGAGTTTCTACTGACAGTAAACACAAACTGGCTCACCGGGTTCACTCAGGCTACCCCAGAGAGAAAGGCTAACAGTATCCCTGCTCAGGTAAAACCTTGGCGTGAAAAGCTTCATCCCATGAGCTGAGATTTTTTTGGAGCACCAAATTTGGATCAGAGTATTTCGGGACGTTTTAGGAATTCAAAAGCGACTCGAGGAAACGTGAAACCTGCCAGGCTGTTAGTCTGTTCTGGGGGACTATTACCTTCCAGACAATTATTGTCAACATCTAATTCTGAGGTTTGGATAAACCCTTGTGCCACTTCCCATGAGGATTCACAGTCTCTTGGCCAAATGTGTCTCTGCCTTGTGATACAACACACTCAGTAACACTGCATTTGCTGCCTTTGACACAATACACTGAGCATTTACAGACAGGAGGGAAATTTCATACCTTTGTTCTGAGACACTACTGAAAAAAAGAGCAATAATTAGTTTTAGAATATAGAAAAAACTTACATAAACACAAAACTGTCAGGAAAGATGTAGGTGTAGTCAATCCCACCTTGGCAAGGAAGCAAGCTAGGCAAGTAGTATTCAGACATTCTGGCTGGATAAAAAGAATTTTTCCTGTCCTTCTACTACAAGATTTGAGGTGCCCAAATAGCAGGAAATGACACTTCCTGGAGAAGGGGTTCTCTCAATTTTCTGTGCATGCAGGAAAGCCTCTAAGCATCCCAGCATAGCCTTGGAAAAAAAAGAGTTATGGATGTGTGCTGGATCAGTTTGAACAGGCTGTTTCCAGTTGCCACCTTCTTCTCAGAGGGAGAACTGGGAGGATGTAGACAACAAGCCAGAGGAATTACTCCAGAGGTGGTAGCCTACACTTCACTGATGTTCTTCACAGGTGGCACCATTCACCTCATGGAATCAAAGCCCAGGAGCCCCACGAGGAAAACAGGAGTCATGACCTTAGGTTTCCATCACCCAAACAACTCTGGAAGCCAACAGCCCAAGCTTGATGAGTTCCTTCCAAAAAAGAAGGAGCAGGTTCCAAACTGGTTTAATCCTCTGGGTGAGCACTGTTCAGTCTGGGGATCACAGCTGAGCACCACTGTGATCAAGAACCTCTCCACGTGTCTTTCAGGCCTACTTTGCTCCTACAGTTCTGAGAGGAGCAGCTCAGCTCCACGAGGCTGCCCAGAACCACATCCACAAGGTGCACAACAGTCCTGCAGTTAAGCAAGGCATTTGAACAGGATGAGTTACAGAGTTGTATCAGGTTTAAATCAATCTCTTTTCAGCAGAGCACTTATGTATGTGATTACCTTTAAAGCTGCATGTTCCTCATTAAGTCTGTAGGGTTAAGTACAGCCTTAATGATATAAGAACATCAGAATATGCTTAACTATTTTACAGATGGCAACTCTGAGCCAGGACCCTCATTAGTGCTCCTGCTACACTGACAGAGGGACTGGGCCCTTTTACTACCAGGGAAATGGGACATGGTCTTTCATATTATTTCAAGCATTAAATCCAAATGCAGTTTGCAGAGGAAAGCCACTCAATTCCACACAGACATCCCAACTATGTTATTGTACATCCCATCTCCTGAGCTCTGCAGGGAAATGTCTTCCAAGTATGGAAGTGCCTGTTCCCATCCCTGCTGGGCAAGATGCAAAACCTGCATTATTGGAGGATTGCTTGTAAACCTGGCATGAGGTTTGTGTTCTAAAATGCTGTGCTGAAGAATTTGTCACTGCCCCCAAGTCTGACAAACAATCCCCTTTAGGCTCATTCAATGATTAGGAATGTTTCACTGGAGCTAAGGATGGAACACAGGCTTCAAAGGCATCACTTTTACTCCTGACATCCAAAACCTATGTTAAAATGCCAAGAACTCAAAAATTAGAAAATGCCACAAATGCTGCTCAGCCCTTTTCTGAGGGCACTTCATGTCACAGGTGCCCATTATGTGATCACGTTAATTCTTCCCACCAATCCACCACCCAATTACCTGTGAGGTGAGGGAAGGTTTGAGGAAGGAACTGGGGTTGTCTAGGACAGAGCTTCTGTAGAGACCTTGCTCATTCCAAAACCAAGCAGTTATCCCCTACTTCCTCCTCTTCTGCCCTTCCACACGTAGCCCCAGGCTTTGTCCTGTACGTGGCCTTTGAACTCCACATTTAATACAGAACTGCCCATTCATTTCCTCACAGACATTCCTATGGTCCTGTTGGAAGAGCATCCAGGTGCATCACATGGGTAAGAAGTTTGTCTTCACAACAGATGTGTGAGAACAAAAAGTAGCAGTTTCCGCTCAGATCATTTGCTACCTCAACTTCCTACTTCCCTCCCATTTTCTCCATTGAAATTCCAATCAGGTGCTTCTTCCTAGTATTTGTCCTACCCATACACCTCAAAGACAGCACTAACAGTAACGAGAAAGAATTGTGAGATGAAAACTTCGGAGAATTCAGCTGCCAAACTCTAACAAGCCTCTAGTGAACATCTGGGAACTAAAATCTTTTGAGAGCCACACAGCTTGGCCTGACTTGGGGAAATTTTTATAGGGGTGCCAAGAGATCTCCATTTGATATCAGAACAACTTCCACACCAGATCTCAAGTGCTTGTCCAAAGCCTGCCTGAGCTCATGATGAGAATGGACAAAGCTTTGGCTTGCTGGTGGGTTGCTAGTTTGATTTAAACACTGGGCTTTTATTAATGCATTTCTAGCAGAATGAGTGGAGTGCTGTTAATTAAAAACAGTTTAAAAGTTGGAAGAGAGATGAGTGCAATATGTACTTAAAGCATTTGTGTTCTTCTGGGGATCCCAACTGAGATTTAAAAATAAAAATTCAGGAAAAGGTTTCTTGATCTTAAGGGTAAATAATATGGAGTAGTAGGCTAAGATATGTTAGACCTTGCAGTGACTCCTGGTGCCAATTGACCTGGAAAAGAAAGGGGAGTATCAGTGTAAAACACTCTCACCCATAACACAGGGGTGCTGTTCACAGGCTGGAGGACCCTATTACCTGCAGGCACTGCCCATAAAGGTACTTCCCTTCAGGCACCTTCCAGGTGTGCAACTTCTGTTGAGCACCATCCAGATCCAACCACCACCTCCTGGCAGGTGGGATTCAGCTCCAGTCAGCTGCAGGGAAATCTGATTACAGTGCTTTTTTCTGTCCTCTTTCATCTATTCTTCTCTCACATCCCAAACTTCTGGGTCATGATGAACATATAAAAGCCAACAAGGACTGAATAGCGAGGAAAATACTAGAAGCTTGTTAAAGCTACTAGCAAAATGGTTGGTGATTTTCCTCTTCCTGAAAGTGCTGAGGAAAGGTAGACATATGACAAATTTCCAGTAGAAAATAATTAATTTAACCAATAGAAATCAATCAAAACTCTAATATTAAAAAAAAAAATTAGCATAAAACGTCTTCTGGGATTTAGTAAAAAAGTTCCATGAAAGTAGACATTTTCAACATACAAAGAGCCTGTATGTTTTATCAGAAAAAAATCAACAGAAAATCTATGGCCATGGATACTCTTTGATGCACCTTTCTATTTTAAGTGTCCTTATTGCTGTTTTTCTGGGTAAAACCTCATAGGCCACTAAGAACAGCACCCTTGTGATTCCTTTCACAGAAACACAGAGATCCCAGAGGGAGGGCAGCCAGTGAGCCAGGAAGATCTAGGAATTATGTCATTCCTTAGGGCTCTGTGGCTTTACTGGGATTTCTTTTCACTGGCCTCCAAAGGCTATTCCTGAGTACGACTCCTCTACCCAGGATGCATCCACGTGAAGGCTTCATCCTTTATGACCAACACATGCAAAGGAGAATGAGACATCTATTTTAAATGCAAAAGAAGATAAAGCAGATAAAGGAGTGATTTTAAGTTAAGCTAATGACAGGTGTACAATTCATTTTAAAATGAATATATTTATTCCTTATGCTTTTTAGAAACGAACATTCCTGTGGAGGACAACAGCTGAGACACACACTGACAGTGGAAGCAGATGCTGCTACCTAAACATCTAAATCTCCAAGTGTTACCAAGTACTTTCCCCACTTTTAAATTGACTACAAAACCAAATTAATTTGGTTTTAGTTTATAAATCCACCCAAATATGCACACAACCCCTCCCTTTCCTCAGTGTTCATTACCCTCACCAGGAACAAGGCCCCACATGGGGCAGGGCTTTCCACTGTGAAGCCCCAGCAGAGCTCTGTGGAGAGCAGCCTTTGAGCAGCATCCAGGTCCTTGGCTTGCTGCTCACAGGTCTGGAGCTGCCCTTCACACTACCACACTCAGGCTGCTCATGCCATGGCCCTCCCCCTTGTCCCCTCCTTGATTCACATTTAGGCTCTGATGAAGTTCCACACATCCATCCCTACGGACTGAGGATCCACATCCCCTCTTTATGCTTCACAGCCAAACATCCATGCTGAGGCAGCTTCCCAGGCATCCCTGGAAGGGATTTCCTTGAGAGGGTTCTGGTGCTCATCCAAAACCCAACCCAACAAAGCAATGGGCTTTCCCCCACACCTTCCTATCAGAGGGCCTTAACTCCAGCCCAGCGTCACCGCCACCTCATCAAGCACACACAGAGGTGCCAAGAAAGTGGGGTCCCACCCCAGAACTCCAGCTTGTCACCACTTTCATGGCACTGACATTCCCTATTATTTCCACAGATCCCCAGGACGTGAAGCTGGGATATTGGCTGTAAACATAATTCACAAAGCAAGCTGAGGCTGCGCTGATAAAGTGTATTTCTTACTCTTTTAAACACTCAACACACCAAACACATAAAACATCTTGTTTATGAACCCCTTCCTGTGTGGACAGACCCACTCTAGAGAATCAGCCCATTTTCTTTATGTCACATGAATGAAAAATCAGCACTGGACAACAATCTACTGTGGACCCATTTATTGTGATTTATTGAAGTATAAGACACTACTTTCTATATATATTTGGTGCAACCCACCTGAGAGTTTGACCATCTGGTTAAATAGCATTTTTTCTAACAGATTTCAAACTGTTGCTGCACTTGGCCTGCAGATACTAATGCTAAAAACCTCAGCAGTAAGGAAAAAAGTCCAATTACACATAAAGAACCCCCGACTGAAACTCTGCATCATATCCTGGACTGCTGCAAATTGGCATGAAGCAACTTACATGGAGCAGGAATGTGGGGAGCTATTTAAACATGAATGGATGTAATTCCACAGCATCTGAAATCCTTGTTCTAGAAGAACTCAGGCAACCAGAGTTCACCAGATTGCAGTGAGTCTCTCCCAGGCATGATGCTGCAAGATAAAGAGTATGCTGGCTGTTTCCCAACAAGGAACTTGAGCATGTGCTTATCTTGAAGCTTACGAGCAGCCACACTGAAGTCCCAGGTTTCATGCCTGAAATTAAACATTAGCTCGAGGATTTGCCTGGGTCAGGGCCAAGGCAATTTTAAAAACACCAACTTCAAAAGCAGGGATTGTTTTGGGAACAGTTCCTCAGGTGCACCCAGTCTGAGCTCAGCTGACAGTCACAGGAGGGGTGGGAGTCACTGTTACCTCTCTGCTGCCCAGCAATCTCAGGCCTGCCACTCTCTCATTTAACCATGGTAAATGTTTTCAAGCTATTAAACACCTATCAGGAGTAGTAAAAGAACTTAAAATAAACTTATAGAATGCCTTACAAAGTGTAGCACACACATACCTTCAGCTCAGGAATCCAAAATGAAAATAGAGGAAGATGTAAAAAGCTAACACAAACCTTTGAATTAACTGTTTTGTCAATAACTGAGTATTTTGCAGCATTAACCTGCAACTTCAGCTATTAAAGCAAGTCAAGGAGACAGGAAATAGAGACAGAAATCAGAAAGAATAAGAGCTGCAAAATTAAGCTGTTTTCTTTCACAGTGAAATTCCATATAAAATACTTCCCTATAAATAGTTGTCAATAAACACAACTGCTGCAAATGTATTTGGTAAATGTTGAGGTCAAAGGCCTCAACTGTTTATTGCCTTGTAAACTCAAAGGCAAGTAAATTTATTGCCTGAACGAGTTTCAGAGTATTGGCCATCATAAAAGCCCTGCATCCAAGGTACAGAGCAGCCCATGGGCTGCACCATGGTTATTCCATACACAACTCAGAGGCCACCACGTGCAGCAAAATTCCAAGGAGCAGAAATATGTTATTGCCATGCTGGATATGCACTGCACACCTGGGAGAAGGATCTCATCATTTAGGTGACTGAGGTGTAGAAGACAAAAGATCATTACTTTAAAGTACCTGTTTTCCCTGATTTTACAAAGGTCAAATTGGTTCTATAACTTCTGTAAAGTCACGAAAACCATGGTTAGTGTCTAGTGCCAAATCCTGTTCTTAGATCCATTACTGATGACAATACCCTCAAGATTAAAGTGTTGAGAATCTTATTATCTTTCAGCTCCAAAACTTAAAAGGGCCAGTTCAGGAAACAAGTGCAAAAACATAAATATGTTTTCTTGACTAGGGTTCTATTTAGAAAACATTGTTTCTGTCCTCTAAAATTACAGCTCTAGAACCGAATGTGTTCAATGCCCTTCCTCATGTTCCTCTCTCAAGTACTGCATGGCTTTTAATTAATGTAAATTAGGAGAGAACAGATATGAATCTGCACAAATTGGATCAAGAGAAAATTCCAGGCTCGAGCCAACAAGTACCATGGATCATGCAGCCACTTCCAGTAACCTTGAGGTAATTCCAATTTTCAATCCCCTTCAGTTGTGTGGCCAAAAAGGAGCTGTCCTGCTGCCCACACTGTGCTTTCCAATCCAGCTGGGACCACATCCTACCTGTGCTCTGCGAGTTCATCCATGAGGAGCTGATGATCTGCAGGCGAAGCCTTGCAGAGTGTTATTTGGGAATGAAACTGCTGTTCCATCTGCCAGTTAGGAGCCTCACACTCTGCACTTCAGCTGAGCACACACACAGACAGTGCCCCACAGAGACAGGAAACCCACCAAGAACACACAAACAACAGCCACACTTGAAAAATCTACTTCCACAGAGCTGCAAGTTCAAATAAACCAGAGATCTAAACACAAAACACTCGGGAACATGCACAGGTACATGTCATTTCCTACAGAACTGCAGCACAAGTACAGTATGGAGGTTTGTGGGTTTGTTCCAAACAGATCTGTTCTCCAATATTGCTCCCATCAAACAGAACTCTCTCAGCTTTCCTGCAGCCATTTCTCTGAAATGTTACATGATAAAAACACTGCCCCATCTGAGAAATCTCCCCCTGGAAACTCCACGTGCTGCACAATCAAAGCCAACAAACCAACATTTAAACTGAAAGGCACCATGCAAGGTACTGTTAAGCTGAGCCTCCTGTTTCTACCTGTAGCTTTTATAAATACACAGTAAATCCAAAATACATTAGCACATGGCAAGCAAAATACTGTGATATGGTTCTGTATGAGTGGGCAAATCAGAAAATTCAACCCTTTTTTCCATGTTTCCAGAACAGCTTTATCTTCTGATCCTGATATATAGGAGGCCAAATGCAGAGCACTTACAACTGAAGCCTTCACTGGAGAAAACTATTCCCATCTCCAGGAAATTCAGTAGGAACTCTGCTGCTTTCTACACCAGAACCACTTAACACACCCATTTACAGGCACCAAGCTCTTGTGGGAAAGGCTCAGAAAGCAGCACCTCACTCCTTACTCAGTGTAGCCTACCAGAGGTATTACCCAACACAGAACATACTCACAGGAGTAGTTCCACTGAGGTTAATGGGACCAGTCAGTAGAACAGTTGAAGGGAGGGACAAATAGATTCCAAATTACAATGAGGAGAAAACAAACCAAACAATAAAAACACAGAAATATTAAATACAAAACACTTCCAGGTGCTTCTGTCCTGTGAAGCTGTTCAGCACAGTCAAAGCAGTAACAAATGAGTGACATTACATTACCTTCCCCCCAATCACACTTTCACTCAAACAACGCAGCCATGAACTTTTCTTGGCATAACATGGGATATGAACAGGGCATTGTTGCTTAATCATTCCCCATGATGTTTATAGGATGGAAATAAGATCTTAATATAACTAGAGGGGCCACAGGAGGGACACTTTAAAGGCTCCACTGCCATGTGTGTCAATACCAAGGGCTCAGCAACATCTGGCTTAATTCATTTTTTAGCTGTTTACTAACTGGAGCCCAGGTGTTATTTCCTCTTTGAGATGGGAAATGCCTCCAATTGACACTGGTGCATCTCTCTCGTGCCAAAGGGGCACTCAGGAGACACTGCAAAACAGTGAAGCACTTGTGGGTGAAACTGGGGCTGGGATTTGCCTGGGGCATCTCTTCAGAGCACAGGCCCTTGGAACTGAGCCTGTGTCTGACTGTGCTCTTAGTCTGACAGTCTGAGTTGGGGCAAGGCTTCTCGGCATTTCTGGAACACAAATGTAGAAGATGACCAATTCCAAAATCCCTACCCTCGTTTGCACAAAGAAAATGTACCACTTCAGCATTATATTTTCCAAAATTTCTTCCAGGACAAGGTCCAGCCTTTAGGGAACTCTACCCAGCAATCCTTTCTAGAAAGGCGGTTTTTAAAAACCATCACCTGTTGCTGCACCCTCTCAGGGAGACATTTCAACCAGTTGGACTCAGTTTGTCTTCCAAAACTCAGTTAAACATTAGTAAAGCTGCTCATGAATAATTTTTCATAAGAAGCCCTTTTTTTTTTTCCACATCCATGTTTGGCACAAAGCAGAAACAATTTAAGGCTGTTTGAGAAAAATCAAACTTGCCTCAGATGATCTGTATCCCCAAACAAGTTTAGAGCACAGCTGCAGATAGGTTATGTAGATATGAGCTTTTGCACTCACACAAACATCAAACCACATTAATGGCCACAGGAACATGCCAGAAAAGCTCATTTGAAAATCATTATGCATTTATTTCTACGAGTAACACCTCGTGGCCCCCGCTGTGAGTGTGGCTGTGCTGCAGCCATTTCCTTTTATGTCAGAAATGTTTTTTTGGAAGCTTGGCATGAGAAACACACTAATATTTTTGTTAAGAACAATTTCAGATTCCGCAGCAGGTCCTCGAGAACAGCAGTGCAATGCAAGTATTCTGATTCTTATCATTTGTAACCTGATTTCAGCTTTGCCTTACATCAGAATAAAATTCCTTCAGAGCTAATTTCAGTCCAGTCCCAAGGGAGCATTTGTCCATACCATGAGAACCAGGGTTTTATTTAACACAATGACACACACATGCTGGTGCAGTCAGATGCCCAACTGGAACAGCAGAGCTAAGACAGGTCAGGATGAAGGTGCACTGGTGGGGCTTGGCAGGGAACCTGCTTTTAGTGCTCTTGGCTCTAGCTGAGAACATCAGTTTCTCATTGGTGAGTTCTGAAAACAAAATTCCTTCCAAAGAAAAAAAAAAAAGAGAGAAGAAATAAATCCCTTCACAAATTCTACTTTGGGCAGTTGTGTATTGGTGTCATAACTTAAAATCAACAAACCATACAAAGAACGTGAATCACAGTTAAACATCTGTGGACATGACATTCTTTGATTTTGTTTCTTACACACACTTTTGAAAACAGGCTTCTGATGCATCAGGCTCAGCTGGCAGGGGTATTTTATCCAAGTTCTCCCCGCTGGTGCTCCTCCACAGGTACTAAACCCCTCTAGGGAATGCAGGCACAGAGGTAATAAACATATTCATTTCATTACAACATCTTAAAAAATGTTAAAATTCTAAAAAACCAACTGTAAGCTGACCTGTAGCCAAAGTACACATTAATTATACAGCTTAAGTCAGGCGGATGCTCAAGGAAAAGAGATATAATGTTACACCCAGCTGGATACTTTGTAGTTAGCACAAATGTAATATAAAGCGTACCAGAGTTTGTCAAGTGTCTGTCTGGATTTTCAGTTTTCATTAGTACTATAATTAAAGCCACATTTTCAGCTATATTACCTATAACAAGAAAGGAATGAGAAATGAGGTTGTCAAGGTCAGTCTCTTTCTGCTCTTTATTCTGAGGATCTGCAGGCCACAAGCTGTTGAATTTGGTGTAAACCAGAGTAATAGGAAGGAATGTCACGTTACAACCAAACCTTTGTGGTTGAGAAGACAAACTGATGAGGTCACTTCCTTTTAATCGCCAGCAGAGCGTATTTATCACCAGCCACATAAGTCAGGGGGACGGGGAGGCAGCTGACAGACAGACTGACAGACCTCTGGAAACACAAACACCCCGACGGGCTGATGCACACCACGTTCCTTCAGAGGGCTGCACTTGAGCTTGTGCTGTCACAGTCCCCCTCCCCTCAATGAATGGTACTTCTTAGGTGGCTTTTTGTGCCCTTTCTATGGCTCATCAGAGGGCACAACAAGGATTTGGAAAATAAATGCATAATTTGGACAAGAAGATTTAGACTAACATTCATATTTTTAACACTTTCAGGGAACTCAGAATTAAAACATCTAAGGTAAAAAGTGACCACGTAGCAGAGAGAAGAATTCCTCAGGGAGGGACATATTGTTCCAATCAGTACAGTGGATGCCTTAATTAGAGACTGGTGGTGAAAGGCAGCACAGCTTCATCAAACTCATCAGAGCTCCACATCTTAAGGATCTGACCCATAAATTCCAGTATTAAAAAATGCAATTTTTGTCATATTTAAGTGCAAATAAGTACTTCAGGCAGCCAAGGCACCAGTGAATGCAAATGGGATTCCCTAGACATGGTCTACAAGCTAAATACTGGTTTAGCTTTCATGAAACTCAGGGGGGAAAAAGAAAAGCAACTATAAAAAAGCAAAGCAGGTGATCAGTCATGTTAAATATAAATGACAATTTATTTGTGATACTAAAAATGGATTTTAGCTTCATTTAAAAAAAAATTAACAACCAACTACTATGAAGGAGATGAGTGAACTATTACAACACTGAAAGACTTAAAAACGATACCCCAGGAGATAACATTGGGAGAATAAAGTGAAAGAGCTCCTATAAAATACAAAAGGTGTGTTGTAAAGAAGGATCAGAAGGGCAGACTTTGAGCTTCATCCAGTCATAAATCAAAAGCTTGTTCTCCATCATTCTTGCCTATGAGGTCAGCTTTGATTCCCAAGCTGCAATTCCCAAAGGATGGAGGTATTTCTATTGGCAAGTATGTGTCTTTCTTCCCCCAGGCTGGCTCTGCCAGCCCTGCTGTCACCATGGACTGTCATTATCTCAATCCCTTTACTGCCCAGGATTGTTCCATCCCGGAGCCACAGGGAACTATCACAGGACTGTGACAGGGAAACCCACTTGGAAGGCTGAGGGCATTTGCAACAGATTAATTGACAAAGAAGTTTATCAAGCCGGGCCATCTGCAATAGTTCAGTCATTGTCTTTCACAGCGGCCAAATGCTTTAGCACAGCAGGCTCCGGGTGGCATTGGGGATACAAATTGTTATACAAAATGAATGTGTTAAAAAATACAGTTTAAGAACTCCACCACCAAAAAACTATAATAACACTCTACTCAGTCTCGTGCTTCATGTTCTTTGTGTCTGAGTAGCTCAAGCATTAACCGGTGAGCTTTAGCTCAGCCACTGTCCACACTCACAGGAATGGTCTGTGTAAGCAGAACTACCCACCCGGGTACCAGAGCCCGGCTTGGCACTTCCATTTGCCATCAGGCACCTCCATGGGCACCCTTTCAATACAGAAGTATATACAAAATACATTTAGAATGTTGTTTCACTAACTGTCACATTATAGAATAAAACTATAATTATGTGGTTTAGCACAAGTTGAAAAAAATGTTACATTAAAAACACTTCTCCAGTATTAATCAAAACAGCAGACTTTTATGGTGTTCTTGTACAGTGCATTCTATTATTTGCTCCTTGCTATCATAAAGGTTTTACTTCAGTAATTCTCACTTAATATAGAGAAACGTTGCCATGTGGTGTAAAACTCGATAGTTAATGCGAGTATCTTTAACCAAGATAACATTTACACAGAATAATACAGACATCCGATCCCGTATGTTTCCAGAGACAAAACCCCTCATTCTTCTGACAATCCATACGCGAAAGGTACCGACGGGGGTAAAGACAAAATTTTTAATACAAGATCGCCCTCTATTGCTCAGGAGAGAAGAAAACTGATGAGGATCACAGAAACACGGAATGGTTTGGGTTGGAAGGGACCTTACAGCTTTTCTTGTTTCACCTCCTGCCATAGGCAGGGACACCTTCCACCAGCCCAGGTTGCTCCAAGCCATGTCCAACCTGGCCTTGGACACTTCCAGGGATGGGGCAGCCACAGCTTCTCTGGGCAACCACTTTCATTGTCAAAAATTCCTTTCCACTATCCCATCTAACCCTGCCCTCTGGCAGTAGAGAGCCATTCCCCCTGTCCTGTCACTCCAGGCACTTGTCAAAAATCCCTCTCCATCCTTCTGTCGGTTCCCTTCAGGTATTGGAATTACTGATTATTACTTTTTTTCTGATAGGACTCAGATAAGTTATAATCAAGCCAAACTGTTAAAAACTAAGTTATAAATATAATTAGGTTTTGTTTTGTTCTATTCAGCAGGCAATTTCAGCCTGAAATATAAAAGGAATAACAAAGTAGGGAAAAATTGTTTTTAAATAATTATTTCATTAAAACAGATTCTTTAAGATCACATACAGAATACTGCAGAAGGAACAAGCCATGGAAACAAAAAGTACTATTACAAAGACTTTCTTTGCCATTTTGCCAACATAGACAGAAAAAAATTTATATATAGTTATATTTATATACATAAATACGAGAACTGAGATAAAAGGACAAACAAGAAACATCTTGAATCAGCTGAAGAGGACAGTACAATTCTTGACTCCAGATAGCACTAGACCTTCTTGGCAGCTATAAAAGGCTTCACATTTTGATCCAAATTAAAGAGGTATTTACTGAAGGCTTCAAGTCAACATATCCTGATACGTCACCACACTCAGTAATAGCAGGGCTGCACCCCGCCTAGAAATGTAGAAGTTCATCTCCACTAACAATTGCCAGTCATCATTATAAACTGGTCAATAAAACCCATTTTATTTACATACAACACTGGTTTTCATCACCAGCTTCAGGGCCAAAGCTCAGTTCTGGTTTTAATTCAACAAACAAGTCAGATTTATAGGGCCAGACAGAGGTTCCATCCCTCTGTCTGTCTTGCAACTCCAATTCCAGAGTGCTCTCCTGGCAAAACAACCCATAAACCCAACTCTGTAACTACCCCCAATGTATTTGGGAAGAATATAAAGTTTTCTCAGTTTGGGATGGGAGGGCAGTTGCTTGTTACTCTGAAATAATACACCTCACAAACACTTTGGCTCAGCACAATCACCACTCACAAAGATTTCTGTCAGTGGTTTTATGGCACAGTTTGAGAACAAATCCCAAACAAAAACTCAAGCATGGCTGAAGAACTAATGATGTGGAAAACCTATGGAATCTCCCAAAATTTGGCTTGCAATTCCAATGTTTTCTTTTGTGTCTAAAGCTACAATGGTTTCTCCAAACATTACACAATTTTATCTTGCATAACCATCTTCCATTCATATCTTCGTTGTGAGGTGCAATGTAAAGCTTATAATGTAGGGGTTCCATTTCCTACAAACAAGCAATTGAAAGCCAAGTGGAAAAGAAAGAAGATTTTGAAACTCTGTTCCACCTGTTACTTCTTCCCCTCCATAAACAACAGTCTGGCAAAGTGAAATGATTCCTTGTGGGATCTCCTGGTGATACCATTGCTGAAGTGCTCCCAAAGACACATGGAACACCACATGAATTAATTAGTTTTATTAAAACTGCCAGAAACTGAGATATGTACTGAGAGGTAACTAACAAGTTTTTGGCATTGCAGATGGTTGTTTGGAGTAATCAGTTACCAATTTTCTTAGAATTATTTTGATGGTTTGGACATTTCTGACCTGATTTTGGCTCCTTGCAGGAAAGGAATTTGGCCTATTTGTTCAAGGTTTACCTAAGATACACCATCACTCCTCCTTTCACAGCAGTCCCCAGTTGGCTCTGCCACACACACACACACCCCATTTCAGACCAAGCTCTCACCTGAAGCAACTGAATTATTTATTTAGTCTGTGAAACCTGAGTGCAGAATGGCAGAGAGAAGATGCTACATCTGTGTAGCACCCTGCTGTCCCCAGGGCAAGGGCCCTTCTTTGGGCACTAATAGATTTATATCCCTCCTGTATTACAGCACCCAAAACTGCACACAGCAATGAAGGTGAGGCTGCACCAGCACAAAGCAGAGCACCACTCCTTGCAAACCCATAGGAACCTGCTGGGATTTTCCCACCCCATCTTCTTACATTACACATTTTGTTCACAGACTTTGCTGCCAGACAACAAATCCATTGCATGTACATGTATTTAAAACTTGGGACACAGGACCCCTCGGAAAATCTTGCTGTTTCACCCCCCTCACTGTAAGTAATTTTTCATATTTCTGGGAGGGTATTCATTACTGCATTAGAGACATCAGTGTCTTATGTAACATAAGTGTTATTATCTCTTAAAAGACAAACAAACCAAAAAACCAAACCACAACCTCAAAGAGCTACACACAAGCACAAACTCATCACTCGTTGTCTGCACTCATGATAAGAATTTATTTGCTTACATGAAGTAAAGACTTCCTGTATTCTGACTTCTGACCATCATCTCTTCTCCTTCTGCTACACACCTCTGAGAAGAGTCTGGCTCCAGCTTTTTGAGACCCTCCCATCACACATTCATAAGCAGCAGTTTCTGGCCCAACCAATTATCTAAAAGCCCAAATAAAATTCTGATTAAATCACCAATTACATATTCCAAACTGCATATTTCAGCCCTTATCCATGACTGGTTTTCCTCACTTTGCACAGGCATTCAAATCCATAAACTGAAAAAAACTTCCAGGAAGTAAAGCCTTGGTGATGGTGCTTTCCTTTTTATTTGCCAAAAGACACTTTTTTGGCAGAAAACTAAGCCCTGTTAGTCCTTCCTATAAAATACACCACAAATCCTAATTTGATGTGCTGGATAACAGCTCAACTTAAGAAATAAAGAGACAACACTAACATGTAATCAGCTAATAAACCTAATATTTGCCAGTTAAAGATGCAAAATATCAAGGGTAAGAAGGAAACTCGCAGGATTTCATCAAGCTTGGATTTATTTGGGTTTTTTTTTGCATTTTCCCCTACATTTACTTTGGATTTCAGACTTACAGACTATCCCTGTTTACTTCTGCCACCATTTTAGATTTCATGCACCATTCTGATTTCTACCACGTGAAGGCACCCAAATTCCAGAGACTTCCTTTGATCTTTTCAAAGAACAACCAGCAGCATTACCATTGTTGCTATTATTTATTTATCACCCTGATGTTGATCCTTCCATAAAGGCATAATCCCCAGAGAAAGCCTGCAATGCCTTTCTCCTGAATAGGCAAAATCAATCCCAGGGGGGCAAAATACAGCAAATTTCACACTTTTATCAAAGAGTATAAATGGTGCACATAATCTCTAAAGGGACCAGAGCTAAAAATAAAACAAACAACATACCTGTTCCTTCATGCTGTGGCTGTAGGAGTCATTAAAAGGATGTTTACAGCTACAGTGACTGGCTGTCCTCACGTTGCCTCAGTTCTTAGGATGTATTTCTTCTCACTGATCACCTTGATCTGCAACATCTGGATCTTTTTAATGCTCCATTATGCTCAGCAACATAATTTTCATACCTCTCCTATCATACTCTATGTTTCAATGAACTGGCCTTCTCCTTGATCCTCTCATCATCTGCTTCTTCATTCCCCCAACCCATCCTAAATCCTGCCATTCCCAGCAGTTTGTTCTGACAATCCCTCTCGGGCAGGTTTCATTAAAACCTCCAGCTGTGGAAGTAAAGCTGCTGATGGAGAACTAAAGCCTAAAGTCTCCACAACTGGACATCTGGCACCGGCCCTGCTGGGAATCTCACCCTACTCCAGCCACTCGTGCCCAGTCATTTCTTTGACTTCCAACATCATCTTTGGGAGTTTCTGTGATGTTTTATCACCTAAATTGATGCCAAAACCCCGCTGTTCATGCCTGGCTCCTTCACAGCTTCAGTTCTATGTATGTTTAAACACAGGCTGGAGAAATGCTTTACTGTAATTTTAAAAATCAAAACCCCACGCTGTCAATTTCTGCACTTCTTCCTATTAATTAGCAGCCAGAAATTACCAGCAGAATAAAGAGAAATGCTGCTCATTTTCCACTGTCAGGAAGCTCTGCATTCCCTGCACACGGAATTATCACCCCACACAGTTCTGCAGGACCTGCTCCAGCATATCCTTTCTCTGGCACGTGCTGGAAGGGAAACCTCCGTGTTTTATCATGGAATCACACAACGCTTTGGGTTGGAAGGAGCATTTAAGAACAACCAGCCCATTTCCCCACCACGGGCAGGGACACCTCCCACCAGCCCAGGTGCCTCCAAGCCCCGTCCAACCTGGCCTGGGACACTTCCAGGGATGGGGCAGCCACAGCTTCTGTGTAGACACCCCATTCCAGGGCCGTACCAGGAATAGGACAACAATGGAGGCGCTGCCAAAGGGGATTTAAGAAGGAATTTGGGGGGTTCTGGCGCCGCGCGCCCCCTCAGCCCCTCACGAAGCCCCGCCCCCCTCGCGGCCCTTCCCGCCAAGCGGCCTCACAGCCAATCAGCGCACAGGTCGCCGCGGCCCTGCCCCGACCCACCAATCAGAGCGCTCCTCTCATCGGGCCGCCTCGGCTCCTCGAGCGCCACTGAGCCGCGGCCTCCCATTGGGCGAAGAAGAGTGGTGGGCGGGGCCGGTTCGAACGGGTGGCGGCGCCATGGTGAGGCCGGTGAGGGAGCGGGATAGGGACCCTGGAGATCGGGATAGGGATCGGGACAGGGGATAGGGATAGGGATAAGGGATAGGGACCGGGATCCCGGGGAGCGGGATAGGGACAGGGACCGGGATCCTGGGGAGCGGGATAGGGACAGGGACCGGGATCACGGGCAGTGGGATAGGGAGTGGGATAGGGATCCCGGGGAGCGGGGTAGGGATAGGGACCGGGATCCTGAGGAGCGGGATAGGGACAGGGACCGGGATCACGGGGAGTGGGATAGGGATAGGGATTCCGGAGACCGGGATCGGGGATAGGGAGCGGGATAGAGATCCCGGAGATCGGGATAGGGATCGGGACCCCGAGGAGCGGGATAGGGATCAGGGCGGGGAGAGGGATAGGGGGCAGAATCGGGATAGGGATTGGGATCGGGATCGGGGCAGAGAGAGGGATAGGGGCAGGATCGAGATAGGNAAACCTAATATTTGCCAGTTAAAGATGCAAAATATCAAGGGTAAGAAGGAAACTCGCAGGATTTCATCAAGCTTGGATTTATTTGGGTTTTTTTTTGCATTTTCCCCTACATTTACTTTGGATTTCAGACTTACAGACTATCCCTGTTTACTTCTGCCACCATTTTAGATTTCATGCACCATTCTGATTTCTACCACGTGAAGGCACCCAAATTCCAGAGACTTCCTTTGATCTTTTCAAAGAACAACCAGCAGCATTACCATTGTTGCTATTATTTATTTATCACCCTGATGTTGATCCTTCCATAAAGGCATAATCCCCAGAGAAAGCCTGCAATGCCTTTCTCCTGAATAGGCAAAATCAATCCCAGGGGGGCAAAATACAGCAAATTTCACACTTTTATCAAAGAGTATAAATGGTGCACATAATCTCTAAAGGGACCAGAGCTAAAAATAAAACAAACAACATACCTGTTCCTTCATGCTGTGGCTGTAGGAGTCATTAAAAGGATGTTTACAGCTACAGTGACTGGCTGTCCTCACGTTGCCTCAGTTCTTAGGATGTATTTCTTCTCACTGATCACCTTGATCTGCAACATCTGGATCTTTTTAATGCTCCATTATGCTCAGCAACATAATTTTCATACCTCTCCTATCATACTCTATGTTTTAATGAACTGGCCTTCTCCTTGATCCTCTCATCATCTGCTTCTTCATTCCCCCAACCCATCCTAAATCCTGCCATTCCCAGCAGTTTGTTCTGACAATCCCTCTCGGGCAGGTTTCATTAAAACCTCCAGCTGTGGAAGTAAAGCTGCTGATGGAGAACTAAAGCCTAAAGTCTCCACAACTGGACATCTGGCACCGGCCCTGCTGGGAATCTCACCCTACTCCAGCCACTCGTGCCCAGTCATTTCTTTGACTTCCAACATCATCTTTGGGAGTTTCTGTGATGTTTTATCACCTAAATTGATGCCAAAACCCCGCTGTTCATGCCTGGCTCCTTCACAGCTTCAGTTCTATGTATGTTTAAACACAGGCTGGAGAAATGCTTTACTGTAATTTTAAAAATCAAAACCCCACGCTGTCAATTTCTGCACTTCTTCCTATTAATTAGCAGCCAGAAATTACCAGCAGAATAAAGAGAAATGCTGCTCATTTTCCACTGTCAGGAAGCTCTGCATTCCCTGCACACGGAATTATCACCCCACACAGTTCTGCAGGACCTGCTCCAGCATATCCTTTCTCTGGCACGTGCTGGAAGGGAAACCTCCGTGTTTTATCATGGAATCACACAACGCTTTGGGTTGGAAGGAGCATTTAAGAACAACCAGCCCATTTCCCCACCACGGGCAGGGACACCTCCCACCAGCCCAGGTGCCTCCAAGCCCCGTCCAACCTGGCCTGGGACACTTCCAGGGATGGGGCAGCCACAGCTTCTGTGTAGACACCCCATTCCAGGGCCGTACCAGGAATAGGACAACAATGGAGGCGCTGCCAAAGGGGATTTAAGAAGGAATTTGGGGGGTTCTGGCGCCGCGCGCCCCCTCAGCCCCTCACGAAGCCCCGCCCCCCTCGCGGCCCTTCCCGCCAAGCGGCCTCACAGCCAATCAGCGCACAGGTCGCCGCGGCCCTGCCCCGACCCACCAATCAGAGCGCTCCTCTCATCGGGCCGCCTCGGCTCCTCGAGCGCCACTGAGCCGCGGCCTCCCATTGGGCGAAGAAGAGTGGTGGGCGGGGCCGGTTCGAACGGGTGGCGGCGCCATGGTGAGGCCGGTGAGGGAGCGGGATAGGGACCCTGGAGATCGGGATAGGGATCGGGACAGGGGATAGGGATAGGGATAAGGGATAGGGACCGGGATCCCGGGGAGCGGGATAGGGACAGGGACCGGGATCACGGGCAGTGGGATAGGGAGTGGGATAGGGATCCCGGGGAGCGGGGTAGGGATAGGGACCGGGATCCTGAGGAGCGGGATAGGGACAGGGACCGGGATCACGGGGAGTGGGATAGGGATAGGGATTCCGGAGACCGGGATCGGGGATAGGGAGCGGGATAGAGATCCCGGAGATCGGGATAGGGATCGGGACCCCGAGGAGCGGGATAGGGATCAGGGCGGGGAGAGGGATAGGGGGCAGAATCGGGATAGGGATTGGGATCGGGATCGGGGCAGAGAGAGGGATAGGGGCAGGATCGAGATAGGGACCGGGAGTGGGATTGGTATAGGGTTCGGGACGAGGATCGGGACCGGAATCGGAGCGGGGTCCGGGATCGGGGTGGGGACCGGGACGAGGATCGGGACCGGGACCGGGATGAGAATCAGGACCGGGATGAGGATCGGGACCGGGATGAGGATCGGGAGCGGGATGAGGATCGGGAGCGGGGCGGGGATCGGGATTGGGGCACGGGGAGGGTCCCATTCCCCAATGAGCCCCTCTGTCCCACAGACCAGCGCGGCGGCCGCAGACGGCTTCGCCTCCTCCGACGAGGAGCCCGGCGAGGAGGAGCCCGGCCCTCTCCACATCTCCTGGTGAGACCCCTCTCCTGACAAATAAACGCGATTGTTTTTCCTCAAGGGTCTCTTTCTCCGGCAGGGCCCATCCCTGGAAGTGTCCAAGGCCAGGCTGGGCCGGGCTTGGAGCAACCTGAGCTGGTGGAAGATGTCCCTGCCCATGGCAGGGGGTGGAATGGGATGAGTTTTAATGTCCCCTTGCCATGGAATGAGCATTTTAAATCACCAGCAAAGTGTCAGTGAAAGGAGTTTTAATATAAAGGGAACAGCACAACAGAGTTCATGAAAAGGTTTGCTCCACTACTTAAAGTAAAAATGAATGAACTATATATATATATATATGTTTATAATGCTTACATGAGAGCTCGTCCAAGAGCCACGTTAAGGCAGCACGGGCCTTTAAGGCTCAAGAACTCACATACACACTTCATGCAGTGGATCCATTGAAAAGCCTTTATTGTCAGACCAAGCCTTGTATTTATAATCTGTGCCTTTCAGTTACATCATTATATAAAATGATTGGATAGCTTAAAACTGTCCATGCTCAGGTGACCTAAGTTTCGTAGTCCATTGGTCTTAATGTTAATTAACTCCTCCTGAAAGCCATGATGACTTTCTAGAGGAATTTTGGGAGTACCAGCAGATGTTTTTCATATAGATAAGGTCTTAATCCAAACTGCTCTCTTGAAATATGTAAACAGAGACTTGCCTTTCCTGGGAACTGTACAATGGATTGTTCACAGAATGTTCAGAGAATATCCAATTTTCTGCATTCTGTGACAACTGCTTACTAAATAGTTAAAGTAGACCAAAAAAAAAAGCACACAAAAATCTAAAATCAGTATCAGTACAGACCAAAATAAATGCAGGGCCATGTATGTGGAGGTTGTGGTTGGGGCTGGGTGGGAGTGAGGTGGGGGAGGTAACTGAAGGACAGGACAAAAAGGAATACAGCCTGAAACCACTCAGCTTAATTCATTTTAGCTTAATTTAATACTTACAGCTTGACTTAACACTTAATGGCACTAACTTAACACTTAACTTATAACTTAATGTATTAACAGTTTAACTTGGATATATATGATTTACTGTACTATAACAGTAACTTCTAAATCTTCAGTACTCAATTTCAGAAAGCAGTATCCCCAGCACTTCTGATCTAGCATATGCAAACAGAGTCTTGGAATGTTTTTCATGGGCCTAGGATTGAGTTTGAAGGAGTGAGATGTCAGCCCAGGACCTGTCAGTCAGGATTCCCCCCAGAACAGCAAACATGAGAGCTGCCAACCCAAGAGGGGTCCCAGCTCAGGGGGAGGTCTCTGGTTGCAGCTGCTGAGGCCCAGAAGAGCCCAGTGGAGCTTGTTTTGGGGCCACTGTTTGTAGGGTGATGTTTACAGAGTGGGCTTTAGTCATGCTAACCTTTCATCTCAGCCATACTTTTTGTTCTTACACTTTAAAAACCTGAGAACAAAAAAAGTGCTATTCAGGCAAGAAGTTCATTAGAGAAGCAAAGAAATCAGTAGACAACACAGCAGTGTCTGGGAACAGACAGGACTTCTGATGAGCTCGGGGGAGCTCAGCCTGAGTGTTGTAAGGCCTCACAAGTGTTGCTCAAATTCCTCATAGTGCAGCCTTGTGAGGGATGAGATGTACCACCTCACCCTTCCAACCCAAACCACTCTGGGATTCTATGATTTTGTCACCCTCACAGTAGTTTTCCCTCATATTCAGATGAAACTTCCTGTGATTCAGTTTGTGCCTGTTGCCCCCCTGTCCTGTCACTGGACACCACTGAAAGGGTCTGGTCCCATCCTCTTGACACCTGCCCTTAAGATACTTATAAATTTAAATAATCAAAATCTCCTCTTCTGATTTATATTTATTTTTTAATTTTCTAATAGGTTGTCTTTGTCTCCTCTCTGCTCTTCTGAGTTCCTGGGATTATGCTCCCTTCCAGGTAAGAAGCACTCACTGATGTTTGCATGTTTGAAAGCTGAAGAGGGGTAATACCTTGTACCCCAGAATTCCGTGTTGTGGCGACTTGTTTTGTAACCTGCCTGGAATTACTGTTTTGGAAACACCAAGTCTATAGAATGTCTTAATATCAGATCACATTTTTAATATATAAAAGTAAACATATGTGGAAAACACAAAGCAGCTTAAAACCTTGGGCAGATTTCTTTTTTAAATCTTACTACCTTAAATATTAAGCAGATGAAGGTGTTTAAACTGCCAGGGATCTCCCTGCAAAAACAAGAGCTGTATTTCACTTGGAGGGTGACTTTGTTGCTTGCTTTGGGTTTGGGGGGAGGTTGCCTGTGCAGCCCTTCCAGAAATGTCACTTGCCTGGAGAGGTGATTGTTGTCCCTAATTTGTTTCAGGCTGCAGGTTTAAGGATGTCAGGAGGAATCTCCAGAAGGATATAGGTGAGTCTCCTGGGCAGTGTGCAAGTGCCTCTTGCTCATGGAAAGGGCAAGTGCAGCTGCAGCAAATAGCACAGTCACAGGTCACTTGGAGATGTGCAGAGTCACTTCCTCAGGGACTTTTCCTTCACAGTAACCAGGAGGCATCTTTAAAGCAGCCAGGATCAAGATGAAGTGCAAACATGAGATATCCCCTTCCCAGAGAAAAGCAAGGTTGGGATAGAACGATGGGATTGTACAAAGATTTGTGCCAAATATTCCTCTGTAAGCACTTTAAGGGCAGAGACCAAGAGCAAAAAGCCCACAGTGTTTGGGCAGGTCAAGGTCAGGAAGGAATTCCTGCCTGTGAGGGTGGGGAGGCCCTGAAGCTGCCCCATCCCTGGAATTGTCCAAGGCCAGGTTGGACAGGACTTGGAGCAACCTGGAAGGTGTCCTTGCCTATGGCAGGGGGGAGTTAAAAAATGGTCTTTAAAGTGCCTTTCAACCCAAACCATTCTGGGATTCAGTGATTTTAAGCTGGAGATGGACAGAAAGATGCTTTAGTAATTAACATGCTGTTCTGAGTGCTAATGTTCTTCCCAGTGAGGCTTCTCACTGAACTGAGAAAATTCCTCACCTGGATTATCTGAAAGCAAATGTGGGTGAGACTCAGTGGAAGGAAATGCTGCTCAAAGCAGAATTTCTCACTGCTGTTGTCTTAACCCCAGAGACTCAGTGCCAAGTAGCTTATCTGTTTATCCTTAAGCTTGATAGGCTTTTATTTATTTGGAAGTGTCTTAATCCATTGGCAGGAGAACTGAAGAACTGTGGCATCCAGGATATATTTGTACTTTGTACCAAAGGAGAGCTCTTCAAATACCGAGTGCCAAACCTGATAGACACCTACCAACAGCATGGGATGTGTGTGCACCACCACCCCATTCCTGATGGGAACACTCCTGACATTGCCACGTGCTACAAAATCCTGGAGGAGCTCAGAAGCTGCCTGGAAAATAACCAGAAGACACTGATACAGTAGGTTCTGGCTGGGTGTATAAGCAGGTGAAACAGAAGGGTTTGAAATGGCAGTTGCATTCTTTGGGTTAGTTGACGCTGTGGAAAGTTGCTTGTTCCTCCTCCTGCACCTTTTTGGGGAGAACTTGTCCTTTGTAAGATAAAATGTCCCATTCCCCCTTGCTCTGTCCAGCAAGAGTTTCAGAGAGTGTGTTGAATGGCAGTCCTTGCTCCCAGCCCACCTGGATCTCAGGTGTGCAGCATGAGGGGTGAGCTGAAACACCTGTTGTGGATGCTCCATCCCTGGAAGAGTCCAAGGCCAGGTTGGATGGGGCTTGGAGCAACCTGGGTTGATGGAAGGTGTTCCCTTGCCCATGGCAGGGGATGGAATGAGTTGGGATTTAAGGTCTCTTTCGAACCCAAAACACTCTAGGGTTCTATAACACACCCCTGGGCTGTGGGTTCCAGCAATGCAAAATTAACTCTTAAATTGCATGAAACTGGTTTAAAGTAATTTGTTTAGACACCTGTAGCTGAGCTCAGAGTAGAGAGGAAGAGCTTTCCAAGTTCCATATTCCTTGAGTGATCCAGCTGACAGCTCCCTGCACAGACATCCACTGAGTTCTTGGGCTTCCTGCTGCTGTCCTCACAACTATCCCAAACCCTTCATCTGGAGTGGGATTTAAAGAAAATTGAGAGTGTCCATCCTCCTGCTGTTTTCTGTCCTCCCATGCCTTTGGGAATGATGGGAAACTTTAAAATTGAAGTTTCTCTGGAAAGACACTTTAAGAGGATCTGAAGAATAAATAGGACATACCCCTGTAGGTATAGAATTAGAATATAGAAAATACAAAGAAATTCTTGTTGACTTTCTTGTACCACTGCTCCTCTTGATGATCTTAAGGTGAAAATTGTGTCCATGTATTTACATATTGGGGGGTTTCTGGGGGTTGCAGTTTCCTACAGCTTGTTACAACCAGGTGTTTTCTTCTCTCCCAGCTGCTATGGGGGCCTCGGGCGCTCGTGTCTTGGTAAGAACTTGTGCTGATATAAAGGGGATGAACCTGTTCCTCTGCATCTCCCATCATCCCAGGGTTCCCACTGGGACACCTAAAGCTTTCAGGAGCATTGGTTACTGTGTGTGCCCAGAAGGAAGGGTGGTGATAGTGCCAGAAGGCACAAAGAGGAATTAACTGGGTGTACTGGCACTCGTAACTTGAAAAGCCTGGGAATTGCCTCCCAGGTGCTGCTGGGAAGGCAGGGGAGAAGGAGAAGGGGAGGTTTCAGGATTTCCAAAGCCTGCAGGGCTGGGCAGGAGCAGCAGGCAGATGGGCCCAGAAATAGGATTCAGGAAAAAACCCATCAGAGGTCTCCCCCTGGTAGTTTTTCTCGGGTGGTTTTCCCGGGACAAGCCTGTGGCTGTGCTCAGCAGCAGCCACGTGGACACACTTTTCCCTTGCAGTGGCTGCCTGTCTCCTGCTCCAGCTCTCAGACACACTGGAACCTCAGCAGGTGATAGAGAACCTCAGGAACCTGAGGGGATCCGGGGCCATACAGACCATCAAGGTAATGGGGCTGCAGCAGGTAACACATGTGACCAAACACGAGGGAGAGCTGGGCCAGTCCCCTCCCTCCCCTCCCAAAGGGATCCCTCTGTCTCTCCAACATGCTCCACTGCTGCTCCCTGGGGTTTGAGCTGTTTCCTGCTGAAGCTGCTGAATAGCTTCTCCCAGGTGACAAGTGACAGGACAAGAGGAAATGGCCTCAAGTTGCTCCAAGGGAGCTTTAATTTGGATATTAGGGAAATTTGTTCACTGTAAGGCTTGTCCAGCCCTGGCACAGCTGCCCAGGGCAGTGGTGGAATTCCCATCCCTGGAGGGATTTAAAAGCCTTGTGGATGTGGCATTTGGGGACATGGGGCAGTGGTGGCCTTTGCAGTGCTGGGGGAATGGTTGGACTCAATGATCTTAGAGGGCTTTTCCAACCTCAATGATTCCATGACATGAAATAAAGCAGCTTTGAATTCTGACACTCAACTCCCACCTCTGAGGACCATGTTTTGCATTACCTGGGGCTCACATGTGCCCTCGATGGGGAACCACAGGATCCCAGCCGAGATCCACATAAACTGTGTCTGACAGTGAAAAATCCCAGAGGATTTGCATTAAGCACAAGAAGAACAACCAGACTAGAGGGTGCAGTTTTCATCTTGGGGCATCAAAGAGCTTTTTAGGAGGGGTGGTGCCTCTCCTGACAGCACAGAGCACTCACTGCAGACCCCGTTGTGCTTTTCCAGCAGTACAATTACCTCCATGACTTCCGGGAGAACCTGGCGGCACACCTGGCAACCAAGGACACGGTGCTGAGGTCGGCATCACGGTAGCTGGAGTTGCCCTGGGCATCCTTGGGTCTCTGAACACTCCTGGAAAGGTCCCCCTCTCTCCTGACCTCTGTTTCCTCACTTCTACTGCCTGTGTGACACAGCTGCTCCCTCACAAATCCGGGTGGGAAATGTTGGGGTGGGGAAGGAGATCCTGCAGGACGTGCAGCATCTCCCCTTCCTTGGTCATTTTAATACTCACTGCCCTAAAAATACGAGTGTGTTTGTGCTCATTGCTGTTCTGGTGGCCTGCAGGCCTGGTTTTCCATGTAATAACCTGGAATTGTGCAGGGATAATGGAGCTGGGTAAAAACCACATCACTCTGGAGCTGTTTTAAATAAACACACTCAGGTCTGCTTTACAGCAAAGTCAAGTCAGGGCGGAGTGCTCACCCCTTACCAGCTGGTAAGAACTCATTCTAAAATGTCACATTCCTGCTCAGTGTGTTCAGGAGCATTCAGGAAAGAGTCCCCTCGTTCCAAAAGTAGGAGGTGTTGTACCAAAGATCTGTGACAGAGCTGGCAGGTGGGGTTTAGGTGACTATGCCAGAAGAGACCCTGCTGTAGCTGTGTGGGTGAGGCTCTGGCACAGCCCTTCCTCCTGCTGACAGCAAAGTAAATAAACAATCAGCTGTGGGTTGGAGAGGATCCCACAGGAGCACTCCTCTAACAGTCCCCATCCCTCCTGTTTCACTGAATCCCCTCATAAAGGGAAGATGAACAGGCAGATTTTGACAAAATTTTGATTTTTCAGGATCTTCCCAAGTCAGAAGTTTACATGAGACTCCACCACAGCACTGGCAGGTTGAACTAGAACTCCCTGCTTTGAATTTAAATTTCTCTCTTTAACATGTTAGAACCCAGACACTTGAGTGCATGTTTAAAGGTGATTTCAATAGATTAATTAGTTTTTACTGCCATTCTCTTCTCCACTCCTACAGTAGACACAGGAACTCTTCCAGTTCCAAAAGCTTGGTATCACGTAGAGAAAATACTCTGCTCCAAATGTGCATCAGTGTTTAATCCTTGCAACGAGTGCATTTCAGATATTAAGTATTTATCATATGACTCAGCAGGAAACTTGCTGACAGGGAGAGAAATGTTCTTTATTCTCTCCATCGTCTTTTGCCTCCTGGAATTCCAAAAATAATGGCAATCAGAAAAGCAGTTTTGTGTACATGGTGATAAGCTCTCAGGACTATTCTTCCTTCAGGGAGAGAATCTGAAGTTACTACAGCCTGAGTTCTCTTGCCCTCAGTGTGTTACAAAAAGAGAAGAGGAATTCAGAGCAGAGAGGAGGAAACTGTCACTCTACATCCCCTGGGCACCCAAACTTTGTGTGGTAGTAGCCTAGAACGGGGGAAATTTGTACTGAAAAAGGACAATCCCAAAGCTATGGAAGGACTTCCAACCAGGAAGAGTTTAAACAGACTCCTCCACTTTGACGGGTGACATGAAAGTCTGTTCCCTCGTGCTCAGCATAAACAAGGTGGAAAGGGGAAACCTCTCCTTATGTCCTAAAAAGTGAGACCTCTGGGCCACCAGATGAAGTCTGGCAGGACTGTTAACCATATATTTTTACACACTAAATAAATTCCATTGCAGAACTCACTTTCTCAGGACTGCCCAGAGAAGTTGTGGCTGCCCCATCCCTGGAAGTGTCCAAGGCTGGGTTGGACAGGGCTTGGAGCAACCTGGGCTGGTGGGAGGTGTCCCTGCCCATGGCAGGGGGTGGGATGGGATGGTTTTTAAGGTCCCTTCCAAGCCAAACCATTCTGGGATTGTGATCTACCACACCAGGTTATAAAAGTGCTCAAAAAACAACTGAATTGATGGCAGAAAAGTCATTCAGGGCTCTTTAAGATGCCAAAGCTCTCCCAGGACACACAAATTTCCAAACCTCACTGCAGGCAGAAATGTTCAGCACCTGCCCTGTCTCATTTTACTTTTCCTCAGCTGTTGCCACTGCCCAACACACCAGTATTGGAACACCTGGATTTCTGGCGGACCCCACTGCAAACATTGGTACCACTTTTATTGCCCCAGAGACCCAAAGTGAACAAATACACAGTTTATACAAAAAAAAAAACCAAAACAGTTTTACTAGAACTGAGAAACTTCTGCATCGTTCTCCAGCACAGGTAAATGAGAGAGACTCCTAATTATTACTTGTAAATTAAGCAGCTGTTTGCAGTCACAACTTACAATGCAATATTTATCTGAAACATCTTCCCCTGCCCCAGCTACTATTTAACTTCATGGAAAAAAAAGCAGGAAATGAGAGCTTCCCTTTTTCAGACATAACATGATTCCACATTCTATTTTTAAAGGGAATGCTATTATCCATGTAAAACTGACCAATGGACACAGCAAGGATCTGCCAAATTTGAAAGCAAAACAAGGCACCAGATAAAAGGAAATGTTGCTGAATTTGAGATTTGTTTTTTATTGTCATTTATTGCACTAAGGAACAGTGGGGCAGTTTCACAATCTCACTTTGTGCTTTGAAAAAAGTCTGGAGTATTTCTTAATTTTAAACCCAAGTGTGTTTTTATAATTGGACTTGGTAAATATTGGAGGTTTGTCCATTTGTTAATCAGACAGCACAGATACTAAAAAAAAAAAAAAATCATTTCAATTCATTCCCTCATGGACAATTCAGCTTCTCCTACCACAATGACACAGGCTGGAGATTAAAGCACGGCCAGTGTTTGGAGGAGACACAGAAGGATGTGGACCATGCACAAACAGAGAAAGACTAACCAGACAGGAAAAAAAAACCCCACCAAACTCAAAATAGAACTATTTTTGCAATTGTGCCCATGAATTCATTTCTTAAGACCAACATCACCTAAGGGCAAAACAGCATTCCAGTCCTTCCCAAGCACTCGGAGCTACAGCTGATGCAGAGTTAAGAGTGGGATGCACAAGTCCAAGTGAGCCACTACAAAGCCCAGCCTAAAGCCAATCCCTAGTGTACTAAGGCTAGTAGTAACCAACACCTACTCCAAGGTTATGGCTGTTCCTTATGCAGTGCAAAGGCAAAACTCTCCACACCCCAGTCACCTTTATATTCATTTACATGTAATTCTTTAATTTCAGCGTCCCAGTAAAAGATAAGAAAACAGTCTTTCCACAAGTATAAAATGTGGAAATATTTTAAAAATAGGGGAGTCATTCTTTTCGAACGCACGTGGCGATCGTCGGGTTCCGGATTTAATCGTGGTCAGAGGTTCTCCTGGTAAAGAATCCATGGGTTTTGTGGCTTTTGCATGCACTTAACTGGAACAAAGCTTGCTGAGTGTCTTCTTAGGAGCTCACCAAAACATAAATCATGCTGCAAAAGAAAACAAAAATAAGAACGTGCATCCTTTTGATCTGTGTTACACCTCTAAGGAAAAAGTTCATGTGAGATATGTGGACTGTGACTGAAAACTTGACACAATAACTCTTCTACTTCTGACTTCAACAAAAATCACATTTACATCAAATACGTTACTCTAAAAATATTAATGTTTCGGCTTCTTAATGAAAATACTCAGAGGAGTTATTACACTATGCTTAAAAGAAGAAAAGGTTGGAGCTTTCCAGTCTCCAGTCATGGAATACAGATTCCAAACAGCCATTCCAACCAAATTAAGACTTATGTTTGAAACAGAACTAATGGTTGTTGTGGATTCTTTTTCAGGAAAGTTGGCTCCAGAAAGCAACAATATGATACATAAACATCATATCACAGAGTCACAGAATAGTGTGAGTTGGAAGGGACCTTAAAGATCATCCAGTCCCACCCTCTGCCATGGGCAGGGACACCTTCCACCAGCCCAGGTCACTCCAAGCTCCATCCAACCTGGCCTTGGACACTTCCAGGGATCCAGGGGCAGCCACAGCTTCTCCGCCCAACCCGTGCCAGGGCCTGCCCACTGATCCAGCCAGGAATTTCTTCCCAATATCCCATCTATCCCTGCCCTCTGGCAGTGGGAAGCCACTCCCCCCCATGTCTTATCACTCCATGCCCTTGTCCGAAGTCCCTCTCCTGTAGGCTCCATTCAGGCACTGGAAGGAACATATCCCTACATACAGTATTTCTCTGAGCCAAAATTTCAGACAGAGGGGAAAAAACTTACCCATATAGGTAGTAAAAAAAGGATAGAAGGTAGAATGCTAATTTGCACCATCCTTCTTTCTGGCAATAGGCTAAAATGTCTGCATTCATGATGGTCGTAGGGTCGTAGAGCCCCGGGCCGCTCATCACGGGTCTGCTCATGTACCTGGAAGGGGGGCACAGAGAGGTGTGGGATGAGGCCCCTGGAAAGGCTGGGTCCTGTCCCACCCACCAAGGAATTCCAGGACACACAACACAAATTGACTCTCACATGACACAACAGAGTGAAAATTAAAAACACCTGAGAAAGCCAAGCGATGGTTCTTATTGTGTAGCCATGACCTGAACTGTCATGGTGTCCTACCAAAAAGCATCTCTGCTTTCCCAAGACACAGGACAATGGACAGGGACACAGCAATGGCAGAATGAGAACCATTCACCAAGCACAGCCACACCAAAATTACCTCCAAATATGATAAGCCAACAAGGGCATATTGAGACCCAGTGTGAGCCACTCTGCTGCACAGAGAAACATGACACAGAAGAATGCATGGATGAGGTACTCTGGAAGTACAAGCTGCAAAAGAAAAAGATGAGTTAGAAGTTTCCATCACACAGAGCAAAACGTGTGGCGTTTCAGCTGCTCTGGAGGTGAGTGGTTGCTTAAAAGTATCATTCTAAACCAACACTAACAAGAACAAGACTGTGGAATGTGAAAGCAGCAGTCAGCAGTATGTGCCTTGCTGTTTTCACATGATATTCATGGACCAAGTAGAGAAATTTATAAAATCAAGTGCTCAGATCAGTATTGTTTAATTGCTTCTAAAAAATAAACAGATTCCACGCTTTATACGTGACCCTCAGAAGTGATCACCAAGATACTTCTGCTCATGCAACAGAGAAATAGCAGCAGGAAACATGCTCCACAGAGTGGCTTCTAGGCAAAAAGATATTTGTGTTTTCCTGTTTTACAGCTTTGTTTTGGTACCCACACATCCATAACTTCTCAAAGTTGAATTACTGCCAAAATGTAACCCCCCAGGCAGAGCTTCTCCCAACCAAACCAGCAGGGTCGTGGGCACACACATGGGTCAGCTCCACGTGGACAGTCTGGGGGGAATGGGGCAGTTGTCCCCCACAGTTCCCACTGTGCATGCCTTCCAGCACCATGCTTCCAGCAGAGGAGCCCATTATCCATGTACCATGGAACCACAGGAAGCACAAAATTCTGGGTGTATTAGTGTTGTTAATAGGAATAACATGGAGGGGGACAGAGAATAAACACATGCAAAGAGCTGCGAAATCTCACACCCATCACAAGAGGAAAGTTCTCAACAAGTCACCCCAATGTGTTATTTACTACTTTATCACACAGTCCAGAAGGAATCATGCATGGAATCACAGGATGGTTTGGGTTCAAAGGGATCTCAAAGACAGTCTTGTTCTACCCCCTCCATGGGCAGGGACACCTTCCACCAGCCCAGGTTGCGCCAAGCTCTATCCAGCCTGGCCTTGGACACTTCCAGGGATCCAGGGGCAGCCACGGCTTCTCTGCCCAACCTGTGCCAGGGCCTGCCCACCCTCACAGGGAAGAATTCCTTCCCAGTATCCCATCTAACCCCTCCCTCTGGCAGTGGGAAGCTGTTCCCTGTGTCCTTTCCCTCCATCCCTTGTCTCAAGTCCCTCTCCAGCTCTCTTCAAGCCCCTTTAGGCACTGGAAGGGGCTCTCAGGTCTCCCCAGAGCCATCTCCTCTCCAGGCTGGTACAACTCCAGCTCTCCCAACCTGTCTCCACAGGAGAAGGAGAAGCAGCAGATCTGTAAAAGCTTCTCCTTCTCAACTCAGGCCCCTAAAACTTCTCATGAAAAACACTCCATTTCCACCCGAAGTTTTCAGCTGCCTCTGTGTGTGTGCACATTCACACACAACACACTCTGCCCCTCTTTTTTTCAGCAGTGACTAACACTGCATAGGATGATTACATCAAAGTTTCGGTGGTTTATCATTTTTTATCCTTCTTTTAAAGCCCAAAAAATATCTTCCTAGGAATCTAACAGCTACCAACAAACATTCTCACCTCCTTTGCTACGCCATCCTGCTTCTCTAAATGAAGAATAACAAAGCAAACTTGCATCAACACCACAAAAACTCAGCTGTCATCCATGAAATTTTCCAAGTAAATATTTTCATCCAGACCCTCCTTTGCATACTTACCATTTACACATGGCAATATGGCAATTATTTATAGCAGAACAACCACCACCCTGTCCAACACACAATGCATTTGGCAGCCTGCTCAGATTCACCAGGCCTGAAAAAAATCTGTATTTATTTACCTACACAGATCAAAATATGTTTTTCTTTCCTCTTGTTTATTATACCCTACTCCCACACTGGAATACCTGCCTCTTTCAAATCTCCCACACTTTATCCTCCCTTCCTGTCCTAAGGGAAAATCAATTACATCATATTCTGCCATATTTATCACAGAAACGAGGGAGGGTAAATCTGGTTGCTGAGAAAAGACATGACTATAACAGGAGCAGGGAAGAGAAGGAATCAGCAGTGTACTAAGGAGTTACTATTTTGGGATAATCCCTCTACTGAGGTGTCTCAATTCCTACCAGGACTTTTGATTCTTGGTCCAGGAGAACACCACTCCTGTGTGTTTGTCCAGCATAATTTACCAGATTCCCTTAAAGAGCCTGGATCTCAACTCCACTTTTAGGATCTAATCTGCTCTCACAGGAACAGCAAATATGAAATGATTTCAGACCCCCAGTCCACAACTCTGCCATGTAAGGGACACTCCATGCACGTGGGTTAGCACAGGGTTAATACCTGGTTAAACATGCACATTTTAGCACTACAAAGGTTGCAGTTAGACCATGATGCATCCATGTAATGAGAACTGGCCTCTCCCACACTGCAGCAGGAATGACTGCACAGACCAAGCAAGGGAAACTGTTAAATGCGCAGCAGGAAACCCCCTCTCTGAGCTGCAACCTCTGCCTGGCCCCTCTGCTCCTGCCCCCCCTGCTCCTGCCCCCCCTCCTCTCGCTGTAACACTCTGATTTGTGGTGTTGTACATCTCAAATGCTTTGCTTTTCTTTCCAGCTATGGTAAATTCATTTTTCATTTGCATAAGGTACTCAAAACACACTGAATATTCGGTCCAGGCCATGCTGCTGTGCTGCCCCTCTATCCTCCCTCAGCCTGGGCACACAGTGTGAAAACCAGGAGAAAAGCACAAAACCCTGAGGAGCAAACTGTCCTTTAACAAACCTCCCCTTTGTTGCTGGCCTGTAAGAGATGCAGGCAAATAGTTTGCCTCAAACTCTTTTCCTAAGCCAAGGAGTGTCAGAGTTGCATCCAAGAGAGGACTCCGGGACACACCCCTGATTCTGGAACACAAAACAGAGAAGTGAAGATAATTCCTATCACCTTCCACCCATCTAAATCCTCCAAAAAAGAGCAGAATTGACTTGGACAATGCTTAAAAGAAACAATTATTCTCCTCTAATTTCAGAGTTTAGTCAATCTGGCTGAAAAACACGATTTATTTCTGCCTGAAGTTACTTTCTGACACCTGACAAGGCATGTAACAGTTTTCCCCACGTTGCTGGGTAAGCAAGCAGAACTGGCTTTTGCACAAAATATGGATATCCATGAAGTTGTTATAAGCCCCAAGGAACAAGTAACGAGCAGATGAACAGGCAGACTAAATAAAACAGCTCAATAGTAATACAAATGTTCCTAACAAAAATGAAAGGGAAGTGGTGTCATAAAACATGAAACTGAAAAGCAGTACACACCTTTAATGCAATTTTGACTCTTTTAATCTTTTTGACCTTTTCAACTGTCTTTGTGCCGAAAATGTGGAAAGCAGATTGAAAGAATGTTAGTATGACAGCTGACAAGATCACCAGCAGATTAATAACAGTCAGAATATTCAACTTGAAAGTAAAGAATCAGACACAGAATTTCCCTAGAACTTCTAGAACAGCGAGGTTTTGTCAAATCAGATGCAATTCTATTGCCTAGGCAGATTGCATCAAGATAACACCAAAAAATAGGCACTTTACATTAATTTATTTAACATAACACAGTTTAGTGTGCTACTTACAGGATTGAGTGTATTACACTGGTCTATGGGGTTCTTGTAATCAGTCTTGAGTTCATCAAATGCTATAATCTAAGGGGAAAAAAAATTAAACAGTTATGATTCCCTAGTCCAGGAGCAATGATGTATTTTATCCATGAAAAGTGACATTTTGGCACAAAACTGCTACCATTATGAGCAGGGACATTTCTGAGTTTTAACATCATAAACCTACAGGGAAGACACGCATGAAGGAGGTTTTGCAAATAAGGAGGCAGAAGGTTCCTCAGGGATTCAAAGACCTGTGCCCACTCTCCACTTTTTCACCTCCCTGCCAGAAGCAATTTCCAACATTCCCTGCATCAACTCTCAACCCCCCTCGCCGTGCAGAGCCCAAACCTCACACAGGACTGTCCTGGTGGCCAAGAGGACCCTGGAATAGGGTTCCTTCATCCAGGAAAAGCAACAGCAAGGTTAAAAGCTGCCAGATATTTTGCCTCACGATCTTAAGCAAACGCTGAGCCCACAAATACATCACAGGATTGCGAGTGTTGGAAGGGACCTCTGGAGATCAGCCAGCCCAGCACCTCTGCAAGGCAGGTTACATGTCCAAAAGGAGCATCCCTAAGAAAACCAACACATCAACACTCGAGTTTCCCATGCCATAAAATAAAACAAAAATTTTTAAAAAAATATGCAGCATGAGGCACAAAAGCCGCTTCTACAGAACAAATGCCTGCCAAGCATCACATCCTGCCCTGGAGCACCGCCCCAGGCAGGGACCGGCCCGGCTGCTCTGCCTGTGCCGGGCTCGGGAAAGACACCATGGGATCATGGAATGGTTTGGGTCGGAAGGGACCTCAAAGCCCATCCATTCCACCCTCTGCCATGGGCAGGGACACCTTCCACTATCCCAGGTTGTTCCAAGTCCAGTCCAGCCCGGCCTTGGACACTTCAAGGGATGGGGCATCCACAGCTTCTGTGGGCAACCCGTGCCAGGGTCCCACCGCCCTCACAGACAGGAATCCCTCCCCGATATCCCACCGAACCCCGCCCTCTGGCAGTGGGAAGCCATCCCCCTCCTCCCTCTGTCACTGCCCGCCTGCACAAAAGCCCATTTTATGCGCAGAGAGGCCCATTCCCCCTCCGCGGGCGGCTCCGGACGCGCCCCCTCCGCGGCCCCCGTTGTGTGTGGCGGGGTGTGGGTGTGTTGCTCCCCGGTGCCCACCCCGGGCGGGCGCACTCACATGCCAGATGGCGAAGAAGATGAGTGCGGCCGTGAGCAGCAGTGCCAGCATGTAGCAGAAGGCGGCGAAGGTGAAGGCCATGGCGGCA
>VXAU01000088.1:340501-368220 GCA_013399695.1 Formicarius rufipectus | reverse complement strand
CTTTGGCCACCAGCAGGAGGTCCCTCCTGGCCCTGGCTGTCCTTGGCTCCACAGCACAGGGGGACCTTCTGGCAGCTTCTCCCAGAAACCACCCTGGAAGCCTCCCCTTCTCCCAAAATCCAGCCACAGAAACCCCTGACACTCATGTTCATGTTTAAGTATTCAGCCCCTCTGAGTTTGCTTTGCCATCATCTCTCAGTTGTTTTTGGTTTTTTTTGCCTTTTCTCCTTTTCCTTCCCCTTTGGGACAGGGAGGAGCTGGAGGTTTGGTTGGACCCCAGGTCAGAACTGCCACGATGTTCGGGCTCATTTCCCCACCAGAGCTGCTGTTTCTCCTCTGGAAATCCCCAGCCCAGGAAAAGGGGGAAAAGCCCCCAGTCATCCTGCAGGGATTGTCTCCAGCAGCAGGTCCCACAGACACTGGAGAGGACCATCCTCATCCTTCTGCTGAGGAGAATCCACCAACCCGACCTGAATCGCCTCCAAATTCTGCGCGTGTTTCTCTCGCTCAAACTGCAGCCGTTGAAAAATATTTAATTTAAAAATATTTTCCATCCCTACTGAGGGTTCCTCCTGAAAACCTCCAGCACCAGCTGCTGCTTGGTCTTACCTGACATGGAAACCAAAGCCCAGACCCAGAGAGCAGCTCGACCCAACACTCCCCAACCCCAGCATGGACCAGTCCATCCAGCAGGACTCTGGTGAGGAGGTGTGACATCCCTGGATTCACCGGATCCTGCCTGCACCACCTTGCACATCAGCGCACATTCCACAGGAGATTTGTAAGGTAAAATCTAAACCAGCAAAAAAAAAAAAAAAAAAAAAAAACCCAAAACAGGCTTTTTATTTGCTCCTTTTAAGACCAACCTGAAGGGATTTTTTTTCCCCAAAAGCAGCTGCAAAGAAACAGAACAAAGTGCAGATTTTCTTCAAGCAGCTCCAAATGCTTCCACCATGGAGACCTTCGGTCAAGAGTTATCACAGAGTTAGGGAATCAAAGGAGAGGCTGAGCTGGAAGAGACCCACCAGGACCACACCAAGGCCAACCCCTGGTCCTGCTCTGGCACCCCAACGATGCCACCACCAGACCAGCAGAGCAGTCACAGCCACTCTGCTCTGAGTCAGCTCCCAAATTAAACACGTTGCAACTCGAACAAAAGACAAAGGAGACGCCACAGAAGTCCTGAGCCAACCCTCTCTGCAAAGAGCAGCCCATCCCCTAGTCCAGGCTCTGGAATGAAGGGGTTACCTGGTCCCTGGGACACCCCCTGGACACCAGCCACCCGTGCCAGGTGCCAGCACCCTCAGCTGCAGCTCCCTGACCTCCCGTGGGGCGGGTGGTTGAGTTGTGGTGGAGTTTTGATGGAGTCACTCCTCCTTTTCAATCCCAGTGAGGAGAGCACTCCAGTGCTGCTCCCTCAGATTCCCCCACCGGGAAGACACCTCTCCCCACCCCTCTCCCATGCCCCAGGAGGACCATGCCCTGGATGGTCCTGCTCAGCAGCAGCAGGAGGCAGGGATGGAACTTCAGCCGATGCCGCTCTCCTGGCAGGACACAAAGCGGGGGCTGAGCGTGGCCAGCCCACCAGCAGCCCCAACAATGGGGCCATTGTTCCCAGCTGAAGGGCCACCCACATCTCCCCCACCCCGGGGAGAGAAGTCAAAGCCTTCCAGCTTCCAGACATCCCAGGCAGAGGAGAAAGCGTCTTTACGAGGCTCCCTCGTTTTTCTTGGATGGGGAGGGAGCGGAACCTTTGCCTGCGAGCCAAGGCGCCGGGAGGAGGGGGATGAGTTGGAGGTTCCTGGGGATGGACGAGGCTCCAGCTGAGGAATTTTGGAGCCCACAGGGTTGATTTCCTCTCCCAGTCCAAGAGGCCGAAGGGTGAGAACTGGTTGGCCCCGTGGCTGGGAGCCAGGGGAGGCTGCAGCACAAAGGAGGCAGCGTGCCTGCCTGCCTGCCTGCCTGCCTTCCTGCCTGCCACCCTGCCTGCCTGCCAGCATTCCTGCCTGTCTGCCTGCCTGCATTCCTGCCAGCCTGCCTGCCTGCCTGCCAGCCACCCTGCCTGCCTTCCTGCCAGCCTGCCTGCCAGCCAGCCTGCCAGCCAGCCTGCCAGCCAGCCTGCCACCCTGCCTGGAGATGGCAGGGCCTTCTGATGCACCCAGAGTCTGGCTGCTGGATGGAAAATTCCTGGCATCTTCTGGCCCTGGTAACACGGACAGGAACATTGCAAGTGGAAATGAATTACACTCAAGGGAAGAAAAAACAAAACCAACAAAAAACCCCCAAACAAACAAAAAAACCCAACCAAACAAAAAACACCCCCAAGAAAACAAAAAACCAACAAACAAAAAAACCCAATAAACAAAAAACCCAAACAAAACCAAACAAAACCCCCAACAAACAAAAATAACAAAACAAACAAACAAACAAACAAAAAACCACACCCCACCAAAACTAAACCCAAAACTAAACCAGCAACAACTCAGCACAAAAAAACATTAGTTGTCTCTTCCAAAAATTGTACCTTCGTCTTTTACCAAAAAAAGTTTCAAATGTTCTGGGGGGTTTTGTTGCTTTTTTGGGGGGTTTTTGCTTGTTTTTGGTTTTGTTTTTGGGTATTTTTAACCAGGCCTGCTGGAAGAAAGAAAAAGTAATGCAAACAACCCTAAAAGTGCTGGAGAAATGGGAGGGGAAAAGGAGAGAAGGAAATGGGTCACGTCAGACGAAGCCCAAAATCAGCTCTGGGGACACGGCACCAAATCCTTCCCATGGGGGTAACAGGGCTGGAGGGGACAGAGCACATTCCAGCCACATCCCAGCAAGTGTTGAGACCTCTCAGGATGCACCCAGAGCCCAGGAGAGGTTCTGGAAATAAGACCTGCCAGATGTTCCAATATAAATCAGCATTTTTAATCTTCCTCCTGCCTCAGCAGCGTTCCCACATTCCCACACGTGCCATGTGGGAACGCTCTCAGGATGCCCAGTAACACTTGGAGACACAGAGAAGGCCAAGGGAGAAACCTGAATTTGATTTTAATTCCTTTGGTTTTCCATGCCTGGAAATGGGGAAGGAGAACAAGGAGGCAAAAGGAAACAGGTTGTGTGTAAAACAAGGCCAGATCTGCTGCAGGAGAGCAGGGGGAGGAAAAGGGGATATTCCTTTGTCGTGCTCCCTGCAGGATAAACCTTCTCCTGCTGAAGGGCATCAGAACACACCACCAATTAATATCCTGATATTCTCATCTGGAAGGGATACAGGCTTGGTCTGGATACAGGAATGCTGCCATCAAGCAAAACAACTTTTCCTTGGATTAAAGAAAAAACCATCCCCCACCATTTAATCAGCGAGGACTTTTCCCCCAGAAGAAAGCTTTTTTTTTTTTCCTCTCCTTTTTTAATAATGAGAATATTTACCACAAGTAACAGGGAAATTCAATCAGCCCTTTGAAAGTATTTAGGGATAAAGAGGTGCACAGAGTTGCTGCTCTCCCCCTTCCCCAGGAGAAATGGAATATTTCTGGGGAGATGAAAGGGGTTAGTTTATCATGTCCACTTAACCCTTCGGGGACTTTCTGCTTCAGCTCCTTCTTTCAATGGGGTTTGTGGATCAGCAGGCCCCCAAATTCCTCCCAAGCTGTTCTCCCCCTCCCTCTGCCCCTTTTCAACAGCATCTCACCAAACAGTCTTTCAACACGGGGTCTCCAGCCTCGTGCTTTCCCAAAGGACTCCAGCTGAGGGATCATCCCAGGGAGCCAGGACAAGGAGGTGTTGTTCCTGCCAGGCTTTGGAGCTCACATCTCCCCCCCCTTCACCACGTCCATCACCTCCCTGGGCTGGGGCAGGAGTCACTTGGGAGCCAATATGGGATTTTATGGAGTGAGGAGTCACTTGGGATCCAATATGGGATTTTATGGAGTGCCTGCCTGTCCTGCTCCTGTGCCCCATCCCTGCCCCACACCCAGGTAGGGATGTGCAGAACCCCCCTCTCTGTCGGAGTTCAGCAATCCATCCCTCCTCACCTCTCCACGTGGCTCAAACGGAGAGCAGAAATCTTGGGCTGCTTTTCTTTTTTTAAAAAAAATCAGGTTTGAAGGCAAAGCTTATCCTGAGAAAAACAAAGGGCAGCAACACAAAGGAAAACCATCCTGGGGCTCCATGAACATGGAAATCCAAGATTTTCTCTCTTGTTGGGAGGTCCCTGTGAAATATCTGGACTCAGGGAAGAGCAGCAGTGAGAAGGTGACAGCAGCAACCAGGGGCTGCTGCTGCCCAGAGCACCCCACCAGCACAGGAGCTCCAGAGAGAGAGACAAATGACATGTCCCCACCCCAAAACTTGGCAGCTTTGCCTTAAATAAAAGTCAGGACAAGGTTAACTCAGTGGCTTTATCTCAGCACAGGAATGGGCTGAGATGCAAAGCAAAGCTCCTCTCCCCCACTCTGCTTAAATAAAACCGGTATTGCTGCAGATTATTGTCATTTCTTTAAGCCTCAACACCCTCTGGCTGGGACTGGGAGGGATGTTTGCCTGTTGGAGCTGCAGAATGGGGCATCAAAAGTCCAAAAGTTTGGTGGGAAGTTCAGATGCTTCACTGCTCTGCTCTGGATGGAGCAGGACACTCCCATTAGTTCCCTAAAAAGGAAAGAGTTCCCTACAAAGGAAAGAGTTCCCCAAAAGGAGAGTTTGGTGGGAAGCTCAGATGCTTCACTGCCCTGCTCTGGATGGAGCAGGACAACTTCATTAGCTCCCTAAAAGTCCAAAAGGAGAGTTTGGTGGGAAGTTCAGATGCTGGGACACGCCCAGGGCAATTATCTCAAAATTTGGGATCACCAGCAAGGAGGCCACCACGTGCCAGCCCCGTGCAGTGACCTGTGTCACAAACACAGCCAGCATTGCCACTCCCAGCTCCCCAAGAGCAGGGGCAGCTGAAAACCAGGTGGCAAGAAGTCACTGCTTTTTCAAAGTGCTCAAAAGAGGAAGAGTTAACCCAAAATACATGGGGGGGAAAAAAAAAATCAGCTTCAGGCACAGCCCGTGGAGGAATGGGGTGTTCATGCTGCATGGTAGGAATTGAGGTCATTTCATAAACACTACAATCATTTTATAAGTGATTTTTTAAATCACTTTATAAATACTAACCTGTGTCTGGGGTTGTGTTTTAATACACCTCCACATTTTTTGCCATGTCATACTTAAAAGCTGCATCAAGTGCCTGGCACAGCAGCAACAGTGTCAGGGCAGGTCCCTCCTCAGAGCATTCCAACAAATGTGGTGCTGTAAATTCAAGGTTTCCAACTAAAATCAGATTCATTCAAAAAAAAAAAAAAAAAAGGGGAGGGCATGAAAAAGTAAACCCGAATAATTTGCATATTAAACGTGAATGAGGATTTGCCAAGCAGAGTTTGAAGCCACCCTGAAGGAGAGGAGGGCTGAGCTCCTGGTGCAGTCCCAGCAGAGGAGGGGGAGGTGGGAAGGCAGAGGCTGAACCTGGAGAAATACAGCAGCTCTGGATCTTGGGGATGGATCCAACACCACAGGGTGTTGGGCCACACCAGGAATGCTGCCCCTTTCAAACCTTGGGACAATGGAGCAGAAACAAGGAGGCAAAAGGAGGGGTTGGATGGGGGGCAGTGGGTGGGCAGTGACAGCAGAGGGGATTCAACACCAGTGTGACCAGTAACTCCCGCCATGCCAGCAGAAATCCCAGTGCCTGTCAGGTCTGCCACCCCCCTCCAGGCTCCAGGACCTGGCTGAGCACTGCGCTGGGACAACCAGGCTTCCTTTTGGGGCTGAAACCAGGAACAGCCCATCCTTTGCCTCATTCCAGTCCCATTCTGGCAGCCCAGTGCTCAGAGATGCTGCCCCAGGGCAGGGGCTCCAGAACCTGCCTGAGCAAGCAGAGCTCCAGCTCTGACCCTTGGACAATCAGCTCCTTGCTCAGTGTCAGCCCACACAGAGATATTTCACCTGTCCAGGTGTCCCTTTCCCAGCTGTGCAAGGGAACAGCAGCAAAAGGACCCGCAGGAAAAACTGCCTTCCCCAAAAGGACTGGAATGAGGGGAACGATGTCAAAGACCACAAGGGTTTGGGGTATGTACAGTGAGGATCAGAAAATGGGGGAAAAAGGTGTCTTGGCCAAAAATCTGCATGGAACTCACTCCCCAATGCTCTGAAGGGCAGCACAGGTTCAGTGCAGCAGGATTGGATACACTGGACAGGGACCAAACCACCTCCATCCCCTCCTTGTGCTCCCCTGCACAGGGAGGGCACTGCCCTGGGACAACCAGGCTTCCTTTTGGGGTTGAAATCAGGAATATCCCATCCTTTGCCTCATTCCAGTCCCATTCTGGCAGCCCAGTGCTCAGAGATGCTGCCCCAGTGCCATCCAGGGAGATGCAGGACACACACATGGACACTCCAGGGATGTTCCCTGGGAAGGCAGATCCGACTCTGCCCTGCCCAGTTCAAACACTTTCTTCTTCCCCTCCTTTATCCTCAGCTGAGACACACTCTGAGCACATGTTGGGTGTCCAAATGTGTCTTTCCAATGGAAATAAAAAAAAAAAGCACATTTAGAAGTGCTTAAATGGCTGTGGGAAAGAATTCACGTTCGGGAGGGGATCCAGAAGGGTGGCCACAAATGTGGATTTTTGGGAAGGCAGCAGGAGAGGAGTGGAGGCTGCCTCCCTTTCTGTGCAGCTGCACCGTGCTGTGCAAGGGCTGAAAAAGTGCCTTCCCACCCCCCACAGAAATGAGTGGTAAAGTCTCAGCGGGGCCAAAGCTCAGAGGATGACAAAAGAAAGCAAAAAAAAAAACCCAAAACCCCCGACCACGCGACAAAAAAAGCAGTTGCTATTTATTGTCCCAAACAATTCTAGGAACACAAATATGGGTTTATAGATCGAAGCCATTTTTCTTAATGGCAGGGAGGGGAAAAAAAAGAAAGGAAAAAAAAAAGAGGGTTCTAAAAGCAAAGACTTTCTATAAACTCCAACAAAAGCTGATTTCCAAGAGGAAAGCTTTAAATACTCAGCAGCAGATCTCCATGCCAGGAAGCCAGGAGGCTGCCACGTGCCAGCAGAAGGGATTTGTGGATCCAGGAGGGACTCACCCCACTGCCTGAGCAGCTGAGATGGGGGCACTGCAAGGCTAAAGGGCCCCAGAGTGTCCCCAAGTGTGGTGGTGGCCACATGCAGGCACGGGCACCCCACTGGTGGCAGGGGCAGGAGGGAGGGCAAACAGTCTCCACTGCTCTGGAATTTGAAGGCTAAGGGGGCAGTTGTGAGGCCCCAAACCCAAGGATGCCCCACAGTCCCTTCCCCTGCTCTGGCTTTGGGGTGTGCTGTCACTGCAGACCTTCTCAAACAAACTGGCACATGCTGCTGATCCTACTGACATCACACATCAGCAACCCCATCCACACCTGGGGGTCTTTCCAGACCACCAAGGCTCTCGTTACTTTGCATGAAGCAGAGAAACAAAACACATTTAGAAAAAAAAAACCAGAAAAAATCCTGCAACTTCAGTGTTAATGAAATAGGTGCAGGTTAAGAATGTTTATGCAAACCCAGGAGGGGGAGATGCATTCCCATTTCTACTGACCATGCATTCACAAAACCACCAAGGTGTGAGCTCATTAAATAAGGATGGCAAATTTGGTCCTGTGACTCGTCCCCTAAAAATCTGCACTGAGTTTCACCAGCCCAGAGAGCCCAGGAACAGGAGAGGCATCTTCAGGGAGGGAAGGTCTGACCCAGAGCGAGCTCAAAGACGCCCATTGACTGCCCAAGGTGCTGCACCAGCCTGGACAGCCGAGCAGTGCCAAGCAGGACCTGCTGCCAGCAACATAATCCCTCTCCCTCTGCCCAGTCCAACTCAAACATCTCAGCCTTCAATAAGCCCCTTGCAAGACTCTTCAGTCCATCCAGCAGATCTGCCCCCTAGATATAACAATGTAGGTGTGCTCCACACAGCCCCCTATATATTTTATAGATGTGCTCCTACACAGCCCCTGTATATAATATTATAGGTGTGCCCCACACATCCCCTATATATAATTTTATAGGTGTGCCCCCACAGACCCTATATATAATATTATAGATGTTCCCCCCCAAGTCCTCTATATATAATATTATAGGTGTGCCCCCACAATCCCCCTATATATTTTATAGGTGTGCCCCCACATAGACCCTATATATATTATTATAGGTGTGCCTCCCCAAGTCCCCTATATATAATATTGTAAGTGTGCCCCACATAGACCCTATATATAATATCATAGGTGTGCCCCCACATATCCCCTATATATAATATTAGAGGTGTGCCCCACACAGCCCCCTATATATAACATCAGAGGTGTGCCCCAAAGGGGGGATGTCAGATGAAGGTTTCTGTGGCAAAATAACCTGGTTGGGGTTCCCAAAAGAAGGAAGAAAAGCCAAAGATGGCCCTGACACTCAGGAGACCATGGGGCAGCCCATCTGAATAATGAATTGAGTATTTAAAAAAAGAGGAGGGCGGCAATATATGTATTTTGGGGGCAATATGTGTATTTTGGGAGGCAACGTGTGTATTTTGGGGGGCAACATGTATATTTTGGGGCGTGATATGTGTATTTTGGGGGGCGATATGTATATTTGGGGAGGCAATGTGTGTATTTTGGGGGGGAGAAGAAAAGGGAAAGCAACATTTGTGGTGTGAGCAGGGAAATAAAATACCACAGAGCCCCAGGCTGGGCAGCTGTGCTGGGGAGTGAGGAGGTTTCTTGGCACACCTGAGCCACTTGGGAAGTGCAGAAGTGAGTCAAAGACCATCACAGAGACACAGAAGAAGCATCAGAGGTCCTGACAGGCTCGAGCCTTCCAAGGTGTTGGATGTTCTGCTGTTCTCCAGGGGCTCGTGTGATCAAGAAAGGAGATGGATTTGTCATCTCCACTATTATGGCTTTTTAACGAGCACATTTGTAAAGGCCTGGAAAAACAGATGAGAGGAATGTTCACTGAGTGGAGCCTGGGGAAGCTGGATCCTCTGGGATCCCTTTGGAGATCCCAAGGTAACCATGGTCACAGAGATGGGGCAGAGTCCTCTTGCCACAGCCCTCCCCAAACCATGTCCTAATAAAAACCTCATCTCTGGTTAAAACACAGCTCCCACAGCCTCCCAAGACTCTGAAGGGTTTTATTCTCCCTACCCTGGCAAGTTTTTCCCCCGATATCTAAATTAAATCTCTCCTGTCCTAAATTAGGTCAGATATATTTTGTCCTATGGGGAATAAGCTGGTTTTTAACTCCCTGTAACATCTTAAAATCATCTGCCTTTTTCTTTCCAGCCCCTCCTTTTTGGGGATGGAGCCACAGCTCATCCACCCCTCTCAGGCTCTTTGCTCAGCTCTGTGATTCCTGCTCTTCCCACCACCCTTTCCCCAGACACACTCCCCACCCCAGGCCTGTTTTCCACCCTGCTGAGGTCCCAACCATGCTGAGCAGAGGGACAGTCCTCGTCCCCCCTGGTTCTGCTCTGCTGATGCAGCCAAACACTCCTCCTCATGGAGCACCACTTGGCTCTGAACCTCCTCCGTGGCAACTCCACCATCATGATGTCCAGAAGAGCTGCAACCCAACCCCTCTCCTCTTCTGTGAGTTCCACTTGCTCCATCTCCTCACACTTGTGTTTCTCCAGTGCAGGAAGCCCATTTGGAATCTGCCTGCCAACCCCCCCAGCACAGCTGCCCTTCCCTTTCCCACTTTGCTCCCCCCAAAGCACCAAACCCAAGGCCCTTCCAGTTGTCTCCCTGCAAACCCCAAGAGCAATCCCTGCAGTGACTCCAGCTCTGCCCACCCACAGTTCCACTCAACCCTCGTGTCCATCCCTGACTCCTGGGAATGGCACCTGGGATGTGACATCAGGAGATAACACAACTCCAGATACCTCCTGCCCTGTTCCTAAGGGGCTCCAGAGGCTGCTGGGAGGGGACAGGAGATCAGTGGGACAGGAGATCAGTGGGACAGGAGATCAGTGGGACAGGAGATCAGTGGGACAGGATCCATCCTTGATAAAACCATTTCAACCAGCTATTTATCTCCTTGCTCTCTTCCAGCTGCCTGCAAATAACTTCTCTGTTGTCAAGCAGATTGAGGTGGAAGTCCTTCACCCTTCCAACAGGATCCCTGTCTGTCCTTTCCCCATTCCCAATTTTCTAGGCTTGTCTCCATCAGCACAGTGTCTCCCTCCTGAGACTAACCTGGCCTGAGGTTGGACACCTGCCAGGAGACATCCCAGAGCATCTCATCTATCCCAGCACTCCCTGAGTGACATTCCCAGCCCTGACACCTCCACATCCAGGGGGTCTGATGGGTTTTGCAGGGCAGGGTGCAAAGGAATGCAAGACAAGAGCATTTAAAGATTCCAACCATTGGTTTCACCACTCAGGACATTTCCTGTGGACCAAATCCCAAGTCAGCTCTTTCCTTGGCTTTCTCTTTTCCTGCTTCCCTCATCACCACTTGGAGCTTCAGTCCTGCTCTGTGCCTCAGCTTTTCTGACTCTGGGGCTGTATCTATCCTCAATTTTTGTACCCACCTCTGGCAATCTCGACCCTGCAGTTTAGATGCCCCCCCTCTCTTCTATTTGGGGCTTCCATCCTTCTTTTATTCACACCCATCATTCCCACATCCAGAGAGGATGTCCTCCCATCAGAGCTATAACCATCATCTCCCTGAGTACCTACAGATTCCCCTCAACACTTTGCCTCTCCACATCTGCTTTCCACAAGATCCTACATAGGAATTCCAGTCTTTACCAACTCACATTATTTTATACCACCCCAAGGATTCTGAACTCCATCCTTCAAGACTGTTACACAAAATACTTTTCCAAGGTGGCAACTCTGAAAGCCCTTTGTCGTTTTGTCTTTGAGAACAGAGCATTTCAACTCCATGTTGAAATCTCAGGCAATGCCAGAAAATGCATTTATTTTCTGAAGGATTTGGAAACAATTAACAACCTCAAAGCTAAGCTGGGCATGTTTTGTCCCTGTCCTGCTTCCCCCCTCACAGCCACGAAGTTGGAGGTGCACAGAGGCCATGGCAGAGCCTTCTGAGGCACAGGGGTTGAGGAATTTGGGCTCAGGAATAAGGATCACTGGGAGAGGGCTGCATATGGCACACACAGGCAAGGATCCCACTGCACTTCAAATTAAGTGAATGAATAAATAAAAAGCCTTTGATCTTGACATTTTGGCAGAAGAGGCATGTGGAGGAGGAGCAGATCCCCAGCTTTTACTCCCAGGTTCTCTTTTGGCATCTCAAGCAGAGCATTGAACCTGTGCTCCTCCACATAAACCTGCGAGGAGCAACCACAAAACTCCCAGCAAGCCACGGCGAAAACTGAGAAACTCTTCATAAAAAACACTTCTGAGATTCCCTCACCAAACCTACTATTAAAACAAAATGGATAACTTCTGGCCACTATCACCAGGAGGCAGAAAAGAAAAGAAAAACTGAGTTCACTGCAGTTCTTTTTGATGGAACACTGAGAAGATTTGCTCTTTTCTCTCTCCTGCCAAACTGCAATAAAACCCATATTTTCTGCATGAAACTCAACACCCAGAAGAAACTGCAAAGGACCAGAGGGTCTCGTGGCCCTTATTACTGCTGGAAGCTCCAGGAGCATATGGAAAGAACACTCTCTGGGTTGCCTGGAGATGATGGAAACACAGAGGAGTGCATTCATCTCCTCAGAGGAAAGCAGAGAAAGGAAACCTCCAGATCTTATTAAAAGAGTTATCACCAAACTCTGAAAGCACACGTTTGCAGCACACATGGCCAGGCACACCATTTTTAACATGTGCTGTGGGGTTTTGTGCAAGTTTTTCTGGGCCCAGCAAAAAGAAAACCCCAGGATTTATTGGGGTCCTCCCCCTCCTGCCTGAGCACTCATCAGTGGCCTCAGCCAAGAACATGAGTCAGGAGACACTGCCAAGCTGTGCCAGATGTTCCACCCCTGTTGTCCATCACACAGCTTGACCTTCACCAGTTTCCCAGAGCCAGGAGGGCACACATCCCCTCTATTCCACCTCCTGTCCCATACCTCAAATGGGTGGTGTCCACCCTGCAAGGAGGGTCTTCTGTGTGGGGGAAGCACCTGTAAGGGAGGCACCTGTAGGGGTCTGCCAAGAAGAGGATTTTTATGAATGGATGAACTCATCTGCTGCTAACTAAAGACTGTTATAACCATCACCTATACATCCCCATAGTGACGCTGTTTTTAAGGTTTTTATACTGTTATGGTGTTATAGTTAGAATGGAAAATGTATTAGATAGGTAATTATTACTATTTGACTACCTTTGTTTGTTCAATTGTTCCGATTGGTTCTGGGAACCCCGGTTACAGCCCCTTGATTGGCCCTTGCACCCCTAAAACCCCATACGCTGACCGGTGGCGCAGTGCAGCACCACCATATAAGATTAGCCACCCCTATATTTCCCTTATATGTTACAGCCCCTCCTTTCCTTTTCCTTTTACGTCGCGATCCGCCCCCATCTCCACCCACGTTCTAGAATCCTCGACCCGAACCTTATAAAAGTCCCATGCGCCCTAATAAAGTGTTCACGCATCTTCAACCTTCCCTTAGCGTGGACCGTGTCTTCCTTTCCCTGGCCGACCGCGTCACCCAAGGGGTGATTTACTCTGTGAGGTCAATCCTGGCATATTTTTGGCATCCCTGCTGGCCCCTGAGCAGACATGACCCCTCAGGTGGGTGTGGAGGCAGGAAAACTTCCTTATCCCACAGAAGTTCCTAAACACCCAGTTTGTCCCCTGAGGGGTGGGATGTGCCCTGGGCAGCTGCTGCAAATGAACCATGGGGAGCAGATGGTGAGGAGATGCCATAGAGGGTTTAGAATCCACACCCACCCAGTGCCAAACTGCTCCTGGCTACTAAAACCAGGACATCATGTCACCCTGTCACCCCCTTTTGCCCCAAACTCCCTGAGGGCTTTCATCAGGTTCAACCTAAAATTGTGTTTGGTTATAACCCAGCCCTCAAACTTGGATGAAAGCAGAAGAAAGCTCGACTGGGCTGCAGCCTGTTAATGATGCCATGCTCTCCCCTGGCCCCCTGCCAAGGAGTGATCAGGGCCAACATTTGCAGACTTCCAGCAGGAAATTAAATAACTGCCCTGTTGGAAATACAAACCCATTTACAGTGGTCAGACCTGCCTTCTCCAAAACAACACCACAGTTTGTGCACAGAAAACTCCGGGAGAAACTATCACAAGGTTTGGCCGAAAGAATCTGAAACAAAGCCCTGGGAGGAGGTGTTTGACACAGCTCTACAAATTAGGGCTTTGTCAGGTGTGTTTCCTGACCTGAGGCTTCTGTGGGAACAATTCCAGGGGTCTTTGGGGCTGCACACACACAGTCAAAGACTGAGGAGTAACCTGCTCACTGCATCATTTGCTCTGTTCTGACACTGACCCCTTGACAAGTGTTTTCGGCAGCCCATGAAGAGCTGCTGGGGGCTCGGGAGACCCTGGGCTTCATTTTTGACCTGTTGTGTGTCTTGTGGTCAGATCTTTGCTCCAGGCTCCTGTTCCTCCTCAAGCACTTCCTAGTGTAAAATCACACCACAGAGAGCCAGGCAGAGCTCACCTTCAGGGCTCTCTCCTGCAGGTGAAGGCCAAGCCCAGGTGCCTCTCACTCAGCCCCTGGTCCAGGAGGCCCTCAGGAGGGGCTCTGAGGCTGTGGTGGTGGTTTTCACCTGGTGTCCACCCAAACCTCAAGATCCCACTCTGTCCAAGAGGGAAAGGAAAAGCAGAAAAGGCAAGAAAACAGCTGAGAGATAATGGCGAAACAAACTCAGAGGGGCTAAATACTGAAATTTATTACTAACAAGAGAAGAACTAAAACTAAAGGTAATAAAACCAAAAAGTAAGGAATAAATCACTCTTAAGAACACCTTTCTCCTCCAACTCCTCCCTCCCTCCAGCAGTTCCAGGGAGCAGGGAATGGGGGTTTGCAGTTGGTGGTTCTGCCACTGCTCTCGTCCTGGGGGTCACCCCATGGGCTGCAGGGGGGGCTGTGCACCCCAATGGTCACCCCATGGGCTGCAGGGGGGTCTGTGCACCCCAATGGATCTCCAGGGGCTGCAGGGGGGGCACAGCTTTGAGTCCTTCCCCCCCCCCTGCTCCCGTGGGGTCCCTCCTTCTCCTCCCACCTTGGGCTCTGTGTTGTTCTCCCATGGCTGGAATTCCCAACTGCCCCACACTCCTCAATTCTTCACTCTGGGATCCCAGAGCTGGCACTGGGATTCTCCATTGGCTCAGCTTTGGCCACCAGCAGGAGGTCCCTCCTGGCCCTGGCTGTCCTTGGCTCCACAGCACAGGGGGACCTTCTGGCAGCTTCTACCACCAGAAACCACCCTGGTAGCCCCCCCTTCTCCCAAACTCCAGCCACAGAATCCCAGGCCAGGCCAAGCACACCCCGACCCCACTGGCTCCAGCTGCTGTCTGCAGTCTAAGTGCTCTGCTGGACGGGGGCCTCGAGCTGCCACTGTTATTTAACACTTGCTTCAAAGTCCTCTCACCAGCTCCTTGTGCCTCCACAAACTCCATCTATTTTCCATCCTCTGCACCTCCTGTTGTTTCTTGAACAAACACAGATGTCCCTGCTTGGAGCCCTTCAGATTCTGCCCTGGCAGATCCCGGATGAACATGAGAGATCCCATCTCCCAAGCTTTGCTGGAGACAGGAGTCAACGAGCAGCACTCGCTGCCAGCCCAGGAGGGAAGGCAAACACAGGCAGGGGAGCCCTTGGGAAAAGGGGGACAACAAACCAGCCCCAAGGGGCAGGCAACACCTTGGGGGGGCTTTTCCAGCCAGAAGGGGGTCACTGTGGGAAAACAAGACTCCGAAGGAGCAGGAAGAAAACTCCCCGCTGGAGAAGAGAGATTAGGAAAGAGGAAAGGAGCAGAATGGAAGGGAAGAAGGAGCATGTGCCCTGCTAAGTGCATCTCTTAATTAAAAGAGCAAAGCTCTGGCTGGGTGAATTAATGCCACTGCACATCCCCACGTTTTGGAAAGGGCTGCAGTGCCCTTCCTCCAAAGGTTGCAGGATTTCCATCCATCTGGAACTCTCCAGCCACAGAACCACAGCTCAACCAGCCAACCTCTCCAAAGCCTGGGATTTTGGAAAGGGCTGCAGTGCCCTTCCTCCCAATTTTGTAGCATTTCCATCCATCTGGAACTCTCCAGCACTGCCACAGAACCACAGCTCAGCCAGGGACCCTCTCCAAAGCCTGGGCTGACACAAATATACTGGAACATGAGTAAGGTATTCCTGGTTTGGAAGCTGTCAAGGCACCTCCCTGTGTGAGGCAAGAGGAGTCAGAAGCAGACAGACATTCTCCAGCCCCTTCCAAAGGCTCTGCCATTGGACACCGGGAAAATCAAAGCCCAGAAATCCCTGGGGGTGTTGACATGACTTTCCTAAACTAAACCATCAACAAGGGTAGTTCCCGTTCCCATAAAACTCATTTTATTGGAGATATAAAGCTTCTAATATAAACAAAAGGGGTTGCAAGGAAAACAGGTCAATCATTTTGGCTGCCACACCAACTCACAGGGCAGATTTTTCATTCCCATACCCCTTCAGGGAACAAGTGTAATCCTGCTCCTCAGGACCTGCTCCAAGGGGGACAGAGGGGTTTGCTTGGTTTTTTAATAACCCCAGTCACTAAAAAAAAATGGAAAATAACAAAAAAAGCACTGTTATCAGTGGGCCCTCCATCTACTCTTTGTGAAGCAGCTCAGATGAGCAGGCAAGGTGTGCTTGGAAAGCCCAACAATTTGGAGTCCTGCTGAACCAAAGGAACTGGAAGCTCTCAAACCATGCGCTGTTCAACAATTTATTGCCAGCATCAGTCACAAGATGCATTTATTCTGCATTTCCATTCGTGTAAGGAGGAACAGGTTTGCTCCAAAGACCTTCCTGGGACTTCAAAGACCCAATTAAGCAAAGCACGCCCCAAAATTAAAGGGATGTTAATTAAAAACTTCTAAGCAGCTGTTGGTTGACATGAGAACACACTGAAACCCAAACAACCCCCCAGGACTTTGGGTTGCCAATGGAAAGGATCCACCAGAGCAGACCCCAAGTGTGGAAGAGCAGCTGCACCTGGGGAGATGCTTTCAAACCTCTCAGCAGCACATGCGCAACTCACAAAGTCCAGCGGCGTCTGACCTCCAAATCTCAAACTATAAGGCAGGGTCAACCTTAAAACACAAAAAAAAACCCCCAAAAATCCACCCTGACAAGCAGTGCTGGCACTGAATTCCTAAATATTTAGTGTTTGTGCTCCCCAGAGGTGACCCATCCTGCATCCTCAGCCACACCAGTATCCAGAAACAGCACGGAAAGCCCAGAAAGGCTTTGGATTAAAGTGGCCCAGGACAGGACCTGTTGGTGCAGGCCAGGAAAGGGCCTGCCAGGTGCACCCCTTTTCCAGCTCATTTTCACCTGGGCTTGTATCCAAAAGAAACCACTGAAGTCCCAAATCCCAAACATCAAAGATGAATGAGCACACAGCATCCAAAACGCTTCCCAGTTTGGCTCCAACCAGGAAGTTCTGCAGAACTTGAGAAAGGATCCACCTTGGGGCAGGAGGAAGGAGACACTTCAAGCTCTCTGGCCTTTTCACTCCATCTGAACAAATGTTTGGTAGATTCAGGAAGAATGGAAAAATCCTTCTTCTCCAAACACAAAAATCAGTCATTTCACAACTCCATAAAGCTGAGGAGAAAATTAATAAAAGCCAAAAAAAGCCACTGAAGAGACTAAACCAGGAGTGGTTTCCCAACCAGGAGAGCTGATTTCAGGGCACAGCATTTAAACATCTCCTTTCTCTGTATTCCCCCAAAATGGGCAAAGTTCCTGCTCAGAGAACTGTGATCCCCTTGGATGGCACGTGCAGTCACCAAATATGGGCTTCAAGAAGGAAGATTGTCTCAGACAGCAGCAGCTTTCACCAAACCCTGGGAATGTTTTCCTGAAACACAAAGGGACTCAAAATCTGGGATTTATTTCCAGTCCCACATTCAGCCTGGGAAATGTTTCTTGTGGAAACAAACAGTATTTTTGGATTGGGATTTGACTGAATTCCATACAAAAGACAGAAGAGAAACCTTTTAAGTTCCTGGGATAAGTTTTTTGAGAAAAAAAGTGGGATCTCATGGCTAAGGTTGGTGGAGGGCACGGGAACATCAATGGAGCAAGGAGCACAACCATCTGCACTTGGCTGTTCATTTTAACTCCATGATGGGGTGAAGGTCATGGGAGCAGAACTTTGGTTGGAGAAATCCAAACCCCCAGAGCAGCTCCTGTGCTGTGTGCCAAGCACTGCTGCTCTCCATGGGAGAACACCATCCCTGGGAGCTGGGACAGCCCCACATGGACAACACCATCCCTGGGAGATGGGACAGCTCCACATGGACAACACCATCCCTGGGAGATGGGACAGCCCCACATGGACAACACCATCCCTGGGAAATGGGACAGTTCCACATGGACAACACCATTCCTGGGAGATGGGACAGCCCCACATGGACAACATCCCTTCTCCCACAGCACAAGGGTCAGGAAGCAAAGGTCACACCAGATCCTGCTCAAAGACCAAACCCCACAGAGACCTCACAGTCCTGCAGGGAGTATCACCCACCTCTGGCATGGGAATGGCCAGTTGTCCTGCAGGAGAAGGACCACCTCTGTGGTGCCAGCAGGAAGGTGACCACCAGAGCTGGTGGGGAACCCTCAGGAGCACCATGGGCAGTGTGAGCCCCAGGGAGTCACTGGGAAGAGCTGCCCCTTGGGATAAGACACCCCAGGAGAGGGTCAAACACGTTCTCCGTTCCGGGGTAAGAACAAACAACATTTATTAAACCCAAGGATCACAGTCTAGAGGGTTATTAGAGGTCAGGTTATGTTAAGTGGGGATTAATTAATGTTAGTTAATTAATGTTAATCAGAGGGAGGACAGGTATCTAGAGCTGCTCCATTACTCATGACACAAGGGAAAGAAGAACAGTAGGATGTTGCCAAACAGATTTGGTGTCTTGTCAGAGGAGACAGGGGGGTTCCAGCATTGTCCAAAAGTCACCGGAGTCTTTGGGTGTGTCTGAGGCTGGATCAGCATCTTGGGACAGGATTGAGTTCAGCATCCTGGGAACCTTCCTGCCTTTTGGTGGTCTCCCAAGGCTTGGTGAATAATCCTGTCAGATTCCTTGTTAATAATCCAGTTTCATATTCCTACTACTCTGCACCCTCCTGGTTCTCTGCTGGGCAAGAGCAGCTTTGATGGGGGAAGGTGGGTTTGATTTTAAAACTGAGGGAAACACATCAAATTCCTTTTTCAGTTTCCTTCCTTTGCTTGTCACTCAGAGGAATGAGTTCAGCAGCAGGAACGAGTTCATTCTTTGAGTTCTTCCACAACAGTCCCATCCCACACAGGGGGTGGGCACATCATCATCTCCACATGGAAAGTGGCTCTGGTTTCCCCACAAGTCCCAGGAAAAGCTCAGAGAGCCATTCCACTCGGGCCAAAACCAGGACAGCCAAGTCTTTTTTGAGAGGCTGAATAACTCCACCCCTTCTTTAAAGGACCCTGACACTCTGCCTGCCTTCAGACACCAGGATCCCTGTTCAGAACAACCAACCTGCAACTCAGGAACACAAAACTGAGCAAATACCAAACCAGAGCCCCCAAAAACCCAGTGCTGGTGACACAAAACACTGGAAATAAGATATTTGTCAGGAGAAGGTGCCACGAATCCAGCCTGGTGTTCCAAACACTTCCCATCACAGCTATCCCTTTACACAGGAAATATTTCAGCTGGCTCAAAGCAACTGCCCTCTAAATTTACTCACAGATTCATCACGTGTATTTTTTTTAAAGAACCCAAGTAGAAAATCTGCCAGGTTCTGCTGCTCAGCTTGACTGTTTGAATCCACATTACTGAGCCCACGACCACTTGCAGGATCTTTAAGACAGCAAAGCAAGGAGAGATTAAAAACAGTTTAAAAACAGTTTCCTTCCTATCTTCACTTTAATCCCCAACCAGCTCTGGTGGCAGTAATTTACAGAGAGAGCAGAGGAACAAATAGCAGCATAATTATCAAGCCGTGAGAGCTGCTGAAATGAAAGCTAAATGAGCACAAGGGTCCTTCAAGAACATTAAGTGCCTTCTCAAGGAGCCTGACACCAGTTTATCCAGGCAAGGGGGGGAAAAAGGGATAAAGTCAGCTTCAGGGGGATAATGCAACAAAAGCTTGAGAAAGTTGAGCCTCCTATCACCACAGATCTATCCTTTGCAACATTTCAAATGATTTTACAGCCCTCCTGACAGATGTTACAGAGACACCTCTCAGCAAATTACACGGAACATACACACCCCTAATCCCCTCCCTGCGCTGCCGAGACACAATTCCTGCCCCCAGGCCTTGTCGGTGTTACAATTAGTCCATGTGAAGTTACCCCTGATAATCTCAGAGATAAAAACTGGCTGGAGGAGCAGGATAAGAGAACATCCCACAGTGACAGGCGATTTCTGCAGAGCTGACAAGAACATAAACAGCCAGAGCAGGAACCCTCTGCAGAACCCTGAGAACCCTGTCCCTGCTGTGACCCTGCAGAACCCTGAGAACCCTGTCCCTGCTGTGACCCTGCAGAACCCTGAGAACCCTGTCCCTGCTGTGACCCTGCAGGGCCCTGAGAACCCTGTCCTTGCTGTGACCCTGCAGGGCCCTGAGAACCCTGAGCTGTGACCTGTCCCTGCTGTGACCCTGCAGAGCCCTGAGAACCCTGAGCTGTGACCCTACAGAACCCTGAGAACCCTGAGCTGTGACCCTGCAGAGCCCTGAGCTGTGACCCTGCAGAGCCCTGAGAACCTTGAGCTGTGACCTGTCCCAAGCTCTGCTGTCCCTGCTGTGAGCCTGCTGGATGCCCAGGGGTGCCTGAGGCAGGAGCTCCTTCCCTCTCTTACTGACACAAGAAGAACCCCCAGCTAAGGCTTTGGTGCTGCACTCGGGCAGAACCCTCCTGAGAAAGGGCTTGTCAAAGCTGGGGGGGGCTTGTTGGTCCACAGGGACCTCATGATGAATCAGAGAGCAAAAACATCACCCAGTTCTTCAGGGCTCCAAGCCCAGAGAGTTCAGATGGGCCTCAGAGGAGAGAGCTGAGGTCCCAAAGCTCCCTGAAAAGGTCCCACATTCACAGGAGCCACCCCTGGCACCCACCACGAGACCCTCTGCCCACCCAAGGGCCTCGTGGCAAGGAGAAGCAGGGAGTCTGCAGGTGGTCTCCCTGTTTCTATGGAACAAATTCACTTCACCAAGCTGAGAAGACCTTTTACTCCTTCCCCCAGGACCATCAACTCTGCAGGTTTTCAAGAGAGATCAAAGAACCTCAGTTCTTAGGGCTGACAGAAGTTTTGAAAGCAGAGACACAAGTGTGACCAGTGATAAATGTGGCTCCCCACTAAAACCAGTTCAGGAAGGAGGGACTGGGCCAGTTGCTTAATGGCCAACCTAATCTGTCTCACCCTGAAGAACTCAACCAACAAAATCAACCAAATCAGTCTCTGACAGTCCCTGGAGATGTTCAGCCTGAAACCAGAAGGGCTCTCACACAGCTCCTCACAGCAGGACCTGCTATGAGAAGCAGGAGAGCACAGGTTTCAAGTGAAAAGTCCACACAGAATGTCAAAGTTCTGCACAAAAAGTACTCCCAGGCTTTGTGAACCCTTTCCTACTGCTCAGGGGTCACTTCACAACCAGCTGCAAGTCAGAAACACTCGTCAGGATTTTAAAAAAGACTGTGCGAAAAACACAAAAGGTAAATCACAAGCAGAGAATGAGAGAACACAAATCACACCCTACAAACAGACCCCACATATCATGGGAGAAAATCAGGAGAAATCTTTTCATCCCTGATGAACCAGAACTTTGCTAAGGACTGAGATGTCTCTGCAGTGAGAGGATTCCTTTACAGCTGCTTCCCTTGCCTGGGCCTCTTCTGAGGAACTTACGTAGCCGTGAGGACTCGAAGCAGCAAAAAGCCTTAAACCCTTTGGAGCTGAGTGTCCCAGGGCCTTCCTAAAGCCCTTGGCTGTTCTAAAAACCCACTTTATACACAGGTGAAATGCCACTGCTCTGAATGGCATGAAGAACAACACGTGTTTTACAGCACAGAGCAACAAACCATGCAGAGAAAAGACAACATTGACATCCAGCTGGTGGCCCAGCAGGAGAACCACCCAGGACCTGGGAGAGCAGGAGTGCAGAGCTCCAGTGCTCCTCCACTGCTGCAGCCTGTCAGCCCACAGCAGCTTTCAATTATTCACCTCTTAATCAACTTCAGGCTTCACTTATTTAAAAGGGTACAATTTGCACAATAAACCTCAAGGACAGTGTTAATTAAAAGCCAAGTCTCGCCCTAAGCTGGACTTCCAAGGTCTACGGGAATGTTCACAGCCCATTTCTTTATTCCAGCATTGTGTCAGTTATTAAATTACAGTAAATTAAAAACACAGTGACAGAGCAATAGCTAAAATAAGCGAGGCTTGCTGCATCTCACTTACAAAGGTTTGCCAGACTCGGGCTCTGACAGGCTGCCAAGAAAAGTGAATGTAAAAGTCAGGGGCCCTCTGCTTCAGAAACGTCCCATCGTGAGTGTGAAGTGTTTCAGGCTCAGAGATGCCAGCAGAGATCCACCTACTGATATTCCTCGGCCTCCTGAAAGCATTTCATGGTAGAAATCCATCTTGCTGACAATCAACTGGGAATGAAGTGACCTCTTGTCGTTTGAGGTGAAAGGCACTGAAAGCAGAGCTCAACGTGGTGCTCCCTCCACTCAGCACATGCTGGAGAGCAGGAGATGTCTCCATCGTGCTCTGCAGGGAATTCCCAGAGACATGGTGTGCCTCAGACAGCCAAATCACAACACATGGAATGGATAATTAACACATGGACCGGATAATTAACATACACCCCCCAAAAAAACCCCAAAATGAAAATGCACAGGACGCTTACACAACACTTGGGCTATTTCAGAGTAAACAAAACAATTACAAAGACAACTCCTTTCATTTGTAGCCAAGTTAATTTGGGAGAAGTTCCCCCCGTGATTAACTGACCTACTACAGGGGAAACTGGGAGAGGCCCCGTGTGTTGTGAATGCAGTGTAGGTTCCACAGACATTAACCCCACCAGGAGTCACAGGTGCCAGTGCCACTCCCTGTGCCAGGAGGATGTTCCCTCTCCACAAGGAGAGGTGACAGCTCTGCAAAGAGAACTTCACTGACCAAAAAATGGATCTGATTTTAGTTTTGACATCGATTTTAAGGGGGTTTTTTTTGTCATCTAGCCAAGCTTCTGTTTCCTCCTCGAGACTGCTCTGTTCACAACCACACTGATCCCGGCGGGCAGAATTACTGACGCCCAACTGGAGAGGAAGAAAACAAACCCCCCTCTCCAAGTCACATGTTCCACAAGCATGGAAAGGGCTAAAGGTCCTCATGAGTTTGGAAACTCAGGCCACACAGCTCCAAAGCCCTTCTCCTCCAGCATGTCTGGAGGAGGACTCCAGCTCCCTGACGGAGCAGCCTCTGTGTCCTGCATGGACCAGCCACACCACGGACACCCCTCAGCTCATCTCCCACTATCCACCCTGTAAAACCTCAGCTTAACATCTTCAGGAGGGACTGGGCCACCCCTTTCCAAGGTGTCTTTGAGGAGAGACGTTCCCACTGTGAATGTGGATGATCTCAAATGCTGAAGGGCAGGAAGAGCCTCTGGAGGGAACATGTGAGGAGGTTCTGCAGCTGCCGGACGCTTCCCCCTCACTTCTCTGTGACCTCTCCATCCCCCGTGCCTGCTGCTGGGCTCCACCACCCCAGCTCTCCTCACCCCCAGATGTTGAGGGCTCTGCTGCAGACAGACAGACAGGCAGGCAGAGCATCTGGGAAGGGGACAGGAGGATGCAGAGAGGATGCCCCTGGGAGGAGAGGGAGCACAAGGTCACAGGAAGCCCTCGGGCAGCATCACTTTCAATGAGAGACCCGGGCAGTTGGAGAAAAGCTTTTAATAAAGCACAGGCTCCCCCCCCTTGCCCGAGCCTCTGCTAACTCCTCTCAGGAGCTCAGCTCGTTGTGAAGATTTTCCATGGAATGCTGGGATGGCATAAAGCTGGTCCCAAGAAGCTGTGAGGGAGTGGAAGCACAGCCTTGCACAGCCCGGCTCAGGCCAGCAGCAGTGGCTGGAAAACTCACTCAACATCTGCACAAAGTTACCAGCACTGCTGCTCGAGCTCCTTGGGACTGTCCTGCCTCTGCATACAGGAATTTGCCTCATTTCTTTGCTTTGTTTTTACCTTTCCCTGACACCAAGGCCAGGCTGGTCTCCTTTTCCTTTGACATTCCCAAAGCACCATAAACATGCCCGGGATCCCCATCTCCAATGAGACATCACAATGAGACACATCCTGAGCTGGAAGGGGTTCACCAGGATCATCCAGTCCAACCCCTGACCCTGCACAGACAACCCAACAATCCCACCCCTGTGCCCCAGAGCATCATCCCAACCCTCCTGCAGCTCTGGCAGCCTCGGGGCTGTGCCCACTGCCCTGGGGAGCCTGGGCAGTGCCCACCACCCTCTGGGGGAAGAGCCTTTCCCTGAGATCCCCCTGCCCTGGCACAGCTCCTGCCATTCCCTGGTGCTGTCCCAGCTCAGCAGAGAGTAAAGAGACCAAGAACTCTCAGAAAGACCATGCAACCAAGGAGCCCTGACCTGACCTTTCTCCTGCCTCTGCCCGGGCAGGACCTGCAGGTGATGCCCTGCTGAAAGGCATCAGGACGAGCCCAGCCCTGTACCCAGCCCTGCTGGAACACAGCCCTGGCCCCCACAGCTCCTCCATCCCTGTCCATTCCCCCTCCCTGGCAGTGCTGTGTCTCTCTGGCCCTCTCAGTGACCACCCTGCACTGTTTTTTTTTCCAGGAATCCCACCCAATGCTCACCCCCCAAACGTGCCCCCCAGGAGCCCTTCCCGAGCCCCCTTCCACGTGAGGCTGTGCAGACTGACTTGGAAACAGTGGCACTGCAGTGTCTCCACTTCAGGAGGGCATCCTTGGAAAGCAATCTTCCTCACCACGGGATGCTGGCATGGAAGATGCTGAGAAGTCTGCCTGATTGCATTCCCTCACTCAAGGGGTTCCTTTCCCAAGCTACTTCTTTTCCTCAAGCTGCCTGACTTTGGCAGAGCATCATTTTCAATATCACATTGCATTAGGTTCCAAATATATGGAAGTGCTTTTACTTTACATTATATTCCCAGGGAGACCTAAAAGAACTTTACTATTGAATAGCAGTAATATTGAGGGGTTTATTATTACATAACACACCCATGGTATCTGTTTGAGCTGAAGTTATTCCATTTTTCCACCACAGCAAAGCCCTCCTGTGCATTCCAATCTCCTCTGCCCAACTCAGTGACATTAAACATGTCCAAGCCTCTCACACACCACACTCCTGGCAGGGCCAGCAGTGGCTCTGCTTGGAAACAGGCAGAGAACGTTGTCACTTCTTCTCCAGCACCTGGCCATGTGAAATTTTACACCAAATGTAACATTTCAGGGATTTTACATCATTTCTTTCATCACAGAGCGTGTAGAACTGCAATCCCCAAAGCTACAGGAGGACCCTTCAGCTAAGCCCAGGATTTTGTTATTATTCCCAAAGACTCACAGACAAACTGCTCTCACTGTTTCACTTTTGTTTCACTCTCAAATGTGCAGATTCATTGACTTTCAGTATCCCCCTGAGCAGAATGAAGAAGAACCCAGGATGGAAGAAGCCCTACAAAGCCACTTACCCACCCTACTGTCTGGAGCTGCCCCATCCCCAAAGTGACTCAGCTCAGCTTCAGGGAGTCGGTTTCAAGACACAGCCCCTGGTTTGCTGATTTTAAGAGCAGAAACTCAGACCCAAACCAGCATCTTCACAATCAAATGACTTCACCTGACACTCATGTGAGTGTTGCAGGGTGTAGGAACACTGTCAAAACCCACGCTGGGCCACCCCTGTCACAGCTCCACAGGGCTGGCTGGGGCTCTGCAGCTGGGCCAAAGCTGCCCAGATTCCTTGAGTTTGGGGAGCAATTCCCCCTGGGCAGCACCCCACAGACCCCCCTTGGGCAGCACCAGCACAGACCCCCATGGACACCCACAGACTCCCTTTGGGCACCAGCACAGACTCCCCTCTGGGCACCCCACAGATCCCCCCACCCTGGACACACCCAGACTCGCTGGGCACCCCACAGACCCCCCCTTTGGGCACCCCCAGCAAGGAGAGGACACCCCCCTGGCCACAGCACCCAAACCCCAGGGCACAGAACTGCAGCTCCCCGTGGGCCAGAGCCCCGAAAATCCCGCAGGCACAGCTTTTCCCAACACGTGCCCCACCAGGCACATCAAATTCGGAGCTGAGGGGTCTCCTCGGAGGGTTGGGGGAAGGAAAGGAGGAAAGGTTGACCCTTTTGTGCAAGTTAACTTTGTGCCTATCGCTGCCTCGCAGGACCAGCGCTGCGTGGAAGCAGCTGCTCTTGGTTAGGGACCTTCTAAAAACGACTCTGCAGCTCCGAGGTGCTCTTTGCAGGCTCAGAAAACCTCGGCAGTTCGACATCTGTTTCCAAAGAGTGGGATCCAGTGTCACACCTCAGGGAAACTCTTTTTTTTTCCTCCCCCAACCTCTCTTTGCCTACTTAAATCCTACTTCAAAACTTTCCTCAGCCCTCGTTCGCGATGCTTTAAGACCCCAGTGACCACGTAATTAACACAGCGGTGGCGGCAGATGTTAATTACAGAAACAAAGAAACGCTGTCCCGAAGATAATTTGCTGGTCCTTCAAGGCCCTTCTGTCAAGAAATACGAGCCTACAAGCTCAAACAGTGACAGCCACTCTCGTCCTCCGAGAGGATTAAGGCAACAAAAGCGGTTTATTTGTTTGTCACCTGGTTCCCCAATTGTGGCTGAACCAGCAGCCCGTGACCCGCGGATGAAACAATTAACCACGGGGGCTAATCAAGAGCCGGGGAAACTTTATCTCCCAGCTTTCAAGGCAATCAGCAGCACCTATAATCTAAAACACGATCTAGAGGTCTGTGCCTTTAGCATAAAAGTGTTTTAAAAGCACTCGGTATTCGTCCTTCTTCCACTGTGGCTCCTCACAAAGTTCCGTGAGCTGGAGTAGGAATAATAATAATAAAGCTGAACTGGGAATAGCCAGAGTCACGTACTGCAAAAAACATCCAAGCTGGAGAGTTCCTGCACTTCTACTGACATTGCCTTTGGGTTCTTATTTGGAACATTTGGGCCAGCCCGTGAGCACCCTCGGGAAGAGCATTACAGACAGTGGGAATGCACAAGGAAAAATGTGTTTTTTGGGTTGTTTTGCTCACGGACAAAAAGGCAGCAGCAGCAGCAGACAGTGGTTCACATTCTGGTTTTAAAAATACCAGGATTAAAGGGGAGGAACTGAAGGATTCTGTACGTCTGGCTGGGTTTCTGATGGTGCAAAATCTATTTACACAACCACCCCAGTCACCTGAGAGAAATTTGTAAAGTGGTTTATAATAGCTTTTCCTCTGTTTGTTTTTGTTTTGTTTCTAACTACTGTTAGATGTTCAGCTTCCCTTATTCTTCCACAAAACCTGCATATTTAACAAGTTTGGGGGGGAAACACAGCGTGTCATAGATGTCTATCTAGAAAAAAACCAAACAAATCACTTGATCTGCCCATGAATCAACACTGGAAGCATTTGCCAAAGATATTAAAATACAGAAGATACTTCACTGTGGAAAGTAACTGCACAAAGTCACAGATCACAGTCGAGGTTGGAAAGGAACTGGGAAGATCACCTGGCCCAACCTGATGTGGGAAAGGGAGCCCAGCTGGGATTATCCAGCTCACCCTGGAAATATTTCCCATTTCAGCTGAAACCCCTCTCGGTGCAACTTGCAGTGTAATGACTATATTAAGTCATACAAAAAGAGGAATTCATACAGTGAAAGACACTTCCCAGCAGAATTCACAATTAAGAAGAAACGCCCAGTTTTGGACCAAATATGATCTTTATGTTCATGGGGGTTTTTTTCCCCTTCCAGGCTCTTAGAAACCCACAAAAATTCATATTATAACCCTCAAGTTTTTGAAATTATCCGAAAAACGGGGGGAGGGAATGGCCTTTCCCCCCCACACCCTCCTCTTTAAAGATCCAGCTATTCGTTAAGCACACACGGCATTCCCACGAGACACCAGAAAACAACTTCCGAACATTTTCCCGCTGAGATGCCACGAAGAATTCCTACCCTAAGCCGGGGCTCATCCAGCCACGGAACGCGCAGCAGGAGACCGGGATATCGGGAAGTTATTCCAGCAGACCCCAGTCCCCGGCATACGGCGGAGAAACCCACGCACGTGGGGCTGTGCCGAGAGCGCTTCTCCCGGAGGACCCGCAGAAAGTGAGGCTTTTCCCTCTTTTTCCCTTTTTGAACTCAAACTCGATGGGCTTTCTCTCTTTAGCGTTTTCTTTGGAACACCCCCTGAACGTACAGCCCCGTTACCGGCGGCTCGGGATTCCCGTGCCTCGTGAAACCCTCCGGAGGAGCGGAGAGCAC